>JAOTOM010003129.1:0-117500 GCA_034440615.1 Ashinkailepas kermadecensis
AGCACGCTTGTCCATAGAAAATTTAGACACAACTAATAGACAATACTTACTCTTCCCTTCATTAATTTCAAATAATTCCCGCTGTTTTGAAATAGTTCCCACATTCACTGTTTATCGCTGCCTTAATTGTGAAAAAGAAAGGTTTTGTGATCGTACGAAATAAGGATGAGTTTGAGCTGTTTACACTTTATCTGAACAATGCTTGTCTTGAATCTAAGCAAATCACAGAAGCTTCTTCGTGATAATATTATGCCATCTGGGGTGATCACGACCACGTTACTGTCCCATACTCCAGGATCCACCCCTGGTGGCAAATGGATGAATCACTTCTCGTGAGCTGCGTGAGCATATGTCACCATGGTGCTACTACAGCGGTCAAGCCTGGCTGTCTGGCCAGCAGCCGACTGACTTCTCACAGTCGTAGCCGACCGTGATGGGGGTCTGCTCTGGGGTTTGGGCCAGCAGCTGACTGGCCTTCTCTCAGTCGTGGTTGATCGTGATGTGTGTCTGCTCTGGGGTTTGGGCCAGCAGCCGATTGACTTCTCACAATCAGCCGATCGTGATGTGTGCTGTCTGCTCTGGGTTTGGACCAGCAGCCGACTGACTTCTCACAGTCGTGGCCGATCGTGATGTGTGTCTGATCTGAGGTTTGGACCAGCAACCGACTGACTTCTCACAGTCGTGGCCGATCGTGATGTGTGTCTGCTCTGGGATCTGGCCAGCAGTCGGCCGCGTCCGCTCCACTCCCAACTCACCACACGGAAGCCGCCACTGCATAGCTCCTGAGCCACAAGTCACGTGGTGAAATGAGGCAGAGAAAATGAGAGAAATGAGACAGCGGCCTTCCTCGAGGCGCTGGAGGTACCATCACCTGGCTCGTACAGCGGGTGAGCCTTCCACAGCCAACCGGAGCACATAACTCAGATTGTTGGGGCGCTGAGGTACCATCACCCGGCTCGTACAGCGGGTGAGCTTCACAGCTAACCGAGCTATAACTCAGATTGTTGGGGGCGTTGACGTACCATCACCTGGCTCGGCCAGCGGGTGAGCTTCCACAGCTAACTGAGCATATAACTCAGATTGTCGGGGCGCTGACGTACCATCACCCGGCTCGTACTGAGGATGAGCTGCCACAGCTAACTAAGCACATTACTGAGATTGTTGAGATCAGAGGGTCGTCAGGAGCCATGCGCGCAAGAGCACGCTCACCAATAAGCTCACGCACACACACACGCACAAGCACACCCACATACACATACAAACACACGGGTTTTCAGTAACCTCGACCATTTAATCAGATGGGCATTGCATGGAAAGAGCCTACTTACAGGGACTTCCGCATTCCTTCGCCGGTTGTTACGCCCTTGTTACAACCATAAACACAAGGCATGCACTGGTAAAATTCGGCACTGGTCGAGACATGAGTGGTTGGTTATTGGTTTTTACGACGCGTCGACCGTTGAGTCAGCGCAGTCGCCAATCTCTCACGCCGATTGGTCGCGGGCGAAGAGTAGCGACAGGTGAGACTCGAACCCACCACCTTTTCTCGGATTGCGAGACGAGCATCTTACCACTCGTCCCCTCGAGACATGAGTGAAGCCAGGCAAAGACAGACCGGCCGACCACCTCTGCCGACAGCGAGCATGGTCCGTGGGTACAGTCACTGCCATAACACAGCCGACCGTGGGTGCAGTCACTGCCATACCACAGCCGACCGTGTGGGTGCAGTCACTGCCATACCACAGCCGATAGTGTGGGTACCGTCATCGCCATACCACAGTCGACCGTGGGTACTGTCACTGCCATACCACAGCCGACCGTGTGGGTGCAGTCACTGCCATACCACAGCCGACCGAGTGGGTGCAGTCACCGCCATACCACAGCCGACCGTGTGGGTACCGTCACTGCCATACAGGGTTAAAATAATGGTTTTTCGTTAGGTGTGAGATGTCGAAACGACAAAGTAGGGTGTCGAAATTTGCTTTCGAATTAGTGTCATTAAAAATAATTTTGATGTCTTTCAGACTCAAACTTCAGTCTATGCTGTAGGTACTTCCCTGGTGACAAAATGTGAGTCTGACCCATAATTGACGATACAAACAGGAGTTTCAAAAGGCGCTGATTCACACATATGGGTCAGACGGCCTGACAGCATGGGTGTAACCACTGGGGGCAAATTTTTTCTTTTTCACCCAAACCTGCCAAAATCTGGTATCACTAGCAATAGCCTGTGCTGAACCATCGTGTAACATTTCAGACCGGTACATTTCAAGGACAAACTTCTAGGTCAAAGGTTAGCTTGATTTATTAGGTGGCGATATTGAAGCGATATCGACCGAACGCAAGGTTCGGTTGCTATCGCTTCAATTTCGATCAAATGGGTGTCATTCGGCGTGGCTTGTTATGCGGTATCAGAACGCTAAGCAATCGAATTATTTTTTCAAGGTCAAAGGGCAAGCTGATCATCGGGTTCGCTCAATTTTCTTTCGTTTTCGCTCAAACCCATCCAAATCTGGTAGCAAGCAATAACCAGTGGTGAACACCCGAGTAACATTTCAAACCGGAACATGTCAAGGTCAAAAATTTGATTGAATCCTTCGATGACCTCGCGTTTCGTCGCTATGGCTTCAAGTTGCATTATGTTGGTGTCATTCGACGTGGCTTACCGTACGGTATCAGAATGTTGAGATATCGAAATAATTTTACAGGTATCGAAGGTCCAGTGTGTACAATGATTGGAGTGTAATAGGAATAGGAAGATCAAATATGTTTTTGTTTGCAACCGTTGTGATAGCAGGCACTCGTATCCTATGACATGGAGCTCCCCAAGAAATCCGTCATAACCTGCTCGGACGGTGATCTCTTCGCTGGTTTTCAATATACACCGCCACATTGCTGTTCTGGACATATACAATATATTTTTGTTTCTTCAAATTGTCCGCTTTCCTCTTAATGGTTCAACGGAAGTTGTCAAATTTGGAATAGAAGCCACACGTGAATACGCACAATTGTATCACAGGCCTGAGTTCATAACCACGAGAGAGCAATGTTGTAATCAGGGCTGGATCCAGGAATTGTCTTGGGGGCACTTTGTCTGGAGGGGCGCCATTTATTTGGAACTGCGCCACTGCGAAAGCACATGGATGGGCGCCTCCGGTTGCAAAATTCGAGGGGCGGGATGCACTCGGCCCTTCCCGAAGGGGCGACTTTCCTTCCAAGGGGATGCCTTTTCATTCATAGGGCCTGTGGCTGGAAAATGCGTGCGGGTACACAGGAACCTTTTCAGATGGGCGCCTTTTTCCGGGCGTGAGGCTCGCTACCTTCACGGGGGGCACATGCCCTCAGTGCCCTTTATCCGCCCTGGTTGTAATTGCATCGAAATGTGTCCGCGTAAAACAGGAAAACATGGGCAAGGTGTATGTCCATATTTACTCCAATAAAACCATCGCCCAATATTTTATGTTTTTCCTGCTACAAGAGGGCAGCGTTTAACATACTTACAGCAGGGCTCGATGGTGATTGTGAAATTGGGCCAGCACATACGACAGAAAGCTAGATGTTCATAGGCAGTGATAAGGAGTGGAAATTGCTAATTTTGGCGCAACATTTTGTGGTAAATTTGCAGTACATGGTGTTTTTTTGTTGTTGATTTTTTGGAATTTGTATTTGGAATACCATGTTTATGAAGGTAACTAAGATGATGGGACCACTTATTTTCTGTGCAAATGCTTAGTTTTCAGGTTGTGAGCAAAATAATGTACAAAAGGTGCTTTGAGTTAGGTAACATTCCACAAAAATAAATGTACAAAAATAAAATAAAATGCAACATAACCTAGCCTAACCTACCTTTGGAGAAAACATTCCAGAAATACAATTAGGAAAATGTTAAGCAATTTATTTTCTGAAAATTATCAAAATTAAAAAAGAAACTTAACCCAGCCTAACATAACCTAATCTTAGCTGCTTTTGCAGAAAATAATTGCATTGAAAAAGAAATCCTTCAATTTGTTGGTAACTTTTCGGTATTATTGTGCTTTAAGGTGGCAGCAAGAAAGCTTGTACACGCATTTTCCTCCATAAAGCAAACAAATTGGTTAGGTTTGGTTAGGTTAGGGAGTTTAGGTTTTTTAAGTTCGAAATGTTTTGATCTAAAAAAAACAATTTGTTTTTTCATTTGCACAGTAAATAAGTCGTCCCATCATCTTAGTTACCTTCATAAACATGGTATTCTTAAGATAATTCCACAGAAATACACCTTATACTGCAAATTTCCAAATTTTTCCCGGTTGGTTGGTTATTGGGTTTACGACACGTCGACCGTTGAGTCATGTAGCGTCGCCAATCTCTCACGCCCATTGGTCGCGGGCGAAGAGTAGCGACGGGTGAGACTCGAGCCCACAACCTTTCGATTGTGAGACGAGCATCTTACCCCTAGACCACTCGTCCCCCCAATTTTGTCCGGAAAATATATTTTTGAACAATGGCAAACGACAAGACTAGACATTGAAAAAGAATCGGCTGAAATCCAATACTTTTTGGAGGGGGGGGGCTACCCTCTATCTTATCCAAACTTACCGCGTCCCTGGTTTGTCCCCCCCATTTCGAAACCGTGGTTACACCCATGCCTGACAGGGTATTGGAAACCACTTAATCATAGATGAGAGAGTCACGGTTCGACGGTAACATCCACTGAGACGGAAAAAATGGCAGAACAGAGAAAAACAACGTTGAAATGGGGAAACATCCCATAATTAGCAAGCAGCATCCTTTATGCCACTGACATCAAAATGGGATATGGTGAAATTGTCGTGAAATATCGCGGGTCAAAGTTGTCATACTAAATATTACGGGTGAATGCAGTCATACCAAATATTGCGAGTGAATTCTGTCATATAAAGTATTACGGGTGAATGCTGTCATACCAAATATTGCTGGCGAATGGTGTCATAGTAAATATTGTGGGTGAATGCCGTCATACTAAATATGATGGGTGAATACATCATATTAAATATAGCGGGTGAATGCTGTCATAATTCCTGGACGCCAAGTTGGAATCTTGCAGAATAGTGACCGGCAGATCAAAACAAATATTTGTGCGTTAGTTCCCAAGTAATTTTTGAATGTCAAGAGGCTGGGGTCCAGCCCGCCACTGATTCCGACAGGGCGTTGATGACCTGACCCGTGACACGTGCCGCAGCGCCCATGATGTATCACATAGGTAAACCACATAACGTTCTTTCCATTCGCTACAAAAACGCAATCTAAAATGCCATTCCAGATAGTTTGCCAGAGCAACCTTTTCCTTTTTCGACTGATTTTCGAGAACAGCAGCAATACATGCATCGGCGTTACACGAATATTTCATTTTTGCCCCCACCAGGAAATCTTATCTTCAACTGAAATATCCTGGCACGGCGAAATGTAATTCTGCTCCCACCAGGACATCTTATCTTCAATTGAAACATTCTGGCACGGCGAGAAGTGATTTCGTAATCGCTCAACAGAAACATAATTATGGCCGATGCATATATGATTATGGCCGATAATATGTGATTAAGTCCGATAATATGATATGACTATGCCCGATAACTTGATACGATTATGACCGATATTATGATATGATCACGGCCGATAATATTATATGATTGTTGCCCATAAAGGAATATGACTATGGCAAAATTATACTGAAAACGACCATTAAAAACGTGTGTTGGCCACACGGAAACTGAAATCGTGCCAATTGTCTTATACCAGTTCTCTCATCAGTTCGCTTCAATCTGATAGAAGGAAACCCGTCAATCACAGCATTTCATAGCTGTTAAACAAATCCATTATAGTAAATCATGGACATTGAAGCACCCATTCGATACAAAAGTACACCACAGGAAATCGCAGTAATGTGGCAGAATCAACATCAATACCACAAATATATGCCGGCACCAGCCTGACATTTGTATTGCCATTTGCGGCCATCTCTTGTTCAGAAGGTGACACTCACGACGGGCCTCTGCTGTCCTGCACGAACATGTCGTGAGCTCACTTGCGAACACGTCTTCCACAGCGGCACTCACGCGCGAGCGAGGGTCTCCACAAACTGCCATGCGAGCGAGGGTCTACACTAACTGTCATAAGAGCGAGGGTCTCCACTAACTGCCATAAGAGCGAGGGTCTCCACTAACTGCCATAAGAGCGAGGGTCTCCACTAACTGCCATAAGAGCGAGGGTCTCCACTAACTGCCATAAGAGCGAGGGTCTCCACTAACTGTCATGCGAGCGAGGGTTTACACTAACTGTCACGAGCACATCTTCCCCAGCGGCACTCACGCGCGAGCCAGCGTCCCCACCAACTGCCACACACCAGCCAGCGTCCCCACCAACCACCAACTGCCACACACCAGCCAGCGTCCCCACCAACCACCAACTGCCACACACCAGCCAGCGTCCCCACCAACTGCCACCACCGCGCCACACACCAGCCAGCGTCCCCACCAACTGTCACAGACCAGCCAGCGTCCCCACCAACTGCCACACACCAGCCAACGTCCCCACCAACTGCCACACACCAGCCAGCGTCCCCACCAACTGCCACACACCAGCGAACGTCCCCACCAACTGCCAGCCGCGTCCCCACCACTGCCATACCAGCCAGCGTCCCCACCAACTGCCACACACCAGCCAACGTCCCCACCACTCACCACCAGCTGCCACATACCAGCCGGCGTCCCCACCAACTGCCACACCACCAGCGTCCCCACCAACTGCCACATACCAGCCGGCGTCCCCACCAACTCGCCACACCACCAGCGTCCCCACCAACTGCCACATACCAGCCGGCGTCCCCACCAACTGCCACACCAGCCAACGTCCCCACCAACTGCCACATACCAGCCGGCGTCCCCACCAACTACAGCGCCACATACCAGCCGGCGTCCCCACCAACTGCCACACCACCGTCCCAACGCCGCCCACCACTGCCACACCACCAGCGTCCCCACCAACTGCCACATACCAGCCGGCGTCCCCACCAACTGCCACACCAGCCAACGTCCCCACCAACTGCCACATACCCGCCCCCAACTGCACCAGCCCGTCCTGCGGCCGGCGTCCCCACCAACTGCCACACATCAGCTGCAGATGCCAGTCAGCTCAGGGCAGCCACTTAGCCACGCTATCGGCAACAGCCACAGCCTTCTCCCGCACAAGCCGAGTCGAATGGCACGCAGCACCACGCCGACGCCGGCGACACGGACGTTGAGCAACAGCGGTCGGCTATTCCGGAACACAACTGGAGCCAAATCTGTAGGCTGAAGCGCGACACTGCCGACAAGCCTGGGGACCCACCGCCGCCGTAGGGATCATTGATTGCTGAAACCCGCCGGAAGCTGTCGTCTGTTGAACATGAGAGTGAGGTGATCGATTACTGCCAAAGGAAATCGCCCAATCCGAAGCTTCGTAGCGAGAGGCACACACTGGGCATAGCCAGCACGTCAGTGGCGGCTGAAGATAAAACATGCAGCTGTCAGATAAAACGGCGGCTGAAAATAAAACGCGTTACGCATGTCAGCGCGCCTTCAAGCTGGCTCGCAGACAAGCGTAACGCGAGCTAACCAGAGCCCTGTCCGTGGCCGTCCCCGCGGAGCAACATGTGGTCGCAGCATCATGGCAGATGGCAGCATCATGGCAGGTGGCAGCATCATGGGAATTGGCAGCATCCTTGGAGGTGGCAGCATCGTGGGAGGAGGCAACATCATAGGCGGCCGCAGCACTTCATACGTGGTCCGAGGTGAAAGAGAAGAAACCCTTGGATTCTCTTACGACGCATTCAATTGCTAGGTGATATGGCGTCGCCAACCTCTCACGCCGATTGGACGCGGGTGGACTCGATAATCCCGCCGGTTGTGGGATTTGAGCCCACGACCCTACGATCAAGAGTCTAACTATACCGACTGAGCTATCGCGACCCACTTTATAGGTTGAGGTGGCAGTATCTTGGGCGGCCATCGCACTCCATAGCTGGCCAAATGTGGTAGTACGTACAGTGGACACGATATTACTCAATATACGCAACACACGCTGGTCAGCAGGTGCTGCACAACATGCGACACCAACGCCAACGACGTGATTCAAGCTGATCAGTTCCACCCAGGCAAAGAACAAGACAACGCGTATTTTAGATGTCAAAAACAAAAGTAATCCGAGATCCCGCAAATAAGACTATATTCAAGGAAGCTAATGAGATGCCCACCTCCAGCCCCCCTCCCCTTCCAAAAACACGGTATATTTTCCCACAGCAAGCTCTTTTATATATCTGAAAATATGCTTCGAAATGCAATATCCTGCAATCTCCGCTGCCCACGTAACGCATCGTCCAAGAGCTGATCTGATTATTTCCAGGCCCAGTCCGGCGGTGACGCCTGCTAGCCCTGTCAGCACGTGGGGCTAACAGGCATAGCAGGTCTTTATCAACCGCCAACACCCAAACACACCTGCCGCTCCAGCAGCAGTCACCAGCACGCCGCCACCCTCTGTCCCGAACTCAAGCACTCGCAATGATTGCGTCGATTTGTTCGCCACAGCAGGCGAGGACCTTCAATCGAACTAGACAGTCAACAAATAATCACGTCAACGCGGAACAGTGGCGTTCTGACAAATTGAAAACGGAAATCGGACAATCCGTGCTGCGTCCACCGTTCCGTCGCGACACACCTCACGGCCCGGCGATGGTGTGATGATGGGCGATGGTGTGGTGATGGGCGATGGTGTGGTGATGGGCGATGGTGTGATGATCGGCGATGGTGTGGTGATGGGCGATGGTGTGGTGATGGGCGATGCTGTGGTGATGGACGATGGTGTGATGATCGGCGATGGTGTGGTGATGGGCGATGGTGTAGTGATGGGCGATGGTGTGATGATGGGCAATGGTGTGGTGATGGGCGATGGTGTGGTGATGGACGATGGTGTGATGATGGGCGATGGTGTGATTATGGATGATGGGTGATGGTGTGATGATGGGCGATGGTGTGGTGATGGGCGATGGTGTGATGATGGGTGCGGTACACAAGCATCAACAACTTGGACACCACTGATGAACGCGCTGCTGGATGGACACCTGGTACGCATTTCCCACAACAAACATTTTCATCCGCGGCGTGCATTCGCGTGCCTCACAGCATGTGGAAGTCGCCGCTTCTTGCCAGTTGCTAGACCTCTAATACAAGCATACACGCTGCTATTGCGCCCCTGCCAGCTACTAGACTTCTGATACAATCACACACGTTGCTATTGCACCCATGCCAGCTGCTAGACTTCTAATACAAGCATACACACTGCTATTGCGCCCCTGCCAGCTGTCAGACTTATAATACAAGCATGGACGCTGTTATTGCGCCCCTGCCAGCTGTCAGACTTATAATACAAGCACACACGCTGTTCTTGCGCCCCTGCCAGCTGTCAGACTTATAATACCAGCATGGACGCTGTTATTGCGCCTTTGCCAGCTGTCAGTCTTGTAACACACGCTGCTATTGCGCCAGGGAGGCGGCGCTCCGAGGCGCTTAGATTTGCCTTTTTTAGTTGGCGCAGCTCGCCCCGGTCGGATGTCGCCTGGACAATTTACGACGGAGTTTATTTGAGTTAATTTCGCAGCTCAGTAAAAATTGTGCTCACAAGACAAACGGCAGAGCCGCTGAGCGACTAGTAGGCACGGACGGGTGTGAAAACGACCCACTGGACATCAGCCTGAAAACACAGACCACCACGGCAGGGGGAGGCGATAACGACCCACTGGACGTCAGCCGGAAACACAGACCACCATGGCAGGCGGAGGTGATTACGACCCACTGGACATCAGCGGGAAATACATACTGTCACCGCAAGGGGAGGCGATAACGACCCACTGGACATCAGCGGGAAATACAGACTACCACCGCAGGCGGAAGTGATAACGACCCACTGGACATCAGCGGGATATACAGACTACCATACAGACTACCACCGCAGGCAGAGGTGATAACGACCCACTGGACATCAGCGGGAAATACAGACTACCACCGCAGGCAGAGGTGATAACGACCCACTGGACATCAGCGGGAAATACAGACTACCACCGCAGGCGGAGGTGATAACGACCCACTGGACATCAGCGGGAAATACATACTGTCACGGCAGGCGGAGGCGATAACGACCCACTGGACATCAGCCGGAAATACAGACTACTACCGCAGGGGACGAGTGGTCTAGGGGTAAGATGCTCGTCTCGCAATCCAAAGATTGTGGGTTCGAATCTCACCTGTCGCTACTCTTCGCCCGCGACCAATCGGCGTGAGAGATTGGCGACGCTATATGACTCAACGGTCGACGTGTCGTAAAAACCAATAACCAACAGACTACTACCGCACGCGGAGGCGATAACGACCCACTGGACATCAGCGGGAAATACAGACTACCACCGCAGGCAGAGGTGATAACGACCCACTGGACATCAGCGGGAAATACATACTGTCACAGCAGGCGGGGGTGATAGCGAGTCACTGCTGACCCAGCGGCTGTGTGGTACGTAAATGATGAACACTGTGATTTATGCGCGAGCAATACAGACTACCACCACAGGCGTGGGTGATAGCGAGTCACTGCGGACCAAGCGGCTGTGTGGTACGTAAATGATGAACACTGTGATTTATGCGCGAGCAAATCGCGAACTTCAGCATATAACGAATGTAGCTCTTACGGTAAAATGCCTCGAGTTCCATGATGTCCGCAAATCATACGAACATTATATTGTCAAGGAAGAACGACAGCAACGATATGAAGAAAGATTTAAAATACGAGAACCCGTTTCACCACTGTAAAAAGAATGACGTGCTTGTGTTGTAGACTTGTGTTGTAGACTTGTGTACTTGTGTACTGTATACTTGTGGTGTAGATAAATGCTGTTTCACAATGCATATGATCTATGCGTGGTGAAACATACTTGATTTAAATCACCGAAAAGGCAGGTCATGATTTGCTTACGGTCGTTGACAGGTCCCCGATGATACTTGGCACTGAACATCACTTCCAATCAGTTATGACGGGTCGCATCATTTCACGCCCCGGGCGGCCTTGACGCCACTGTGACATGGACATGTCAGCTGGTTCAAGGCCTCATCACAACAGCGGCTGGCCACCTCCCAACGGCAACCCACGGTTCGTGTCGAGCCGTGATGGCCAGCTGTCAACACCGGCATACCCTCTGTGTTGAGCTGGGATTGTTATGGGTTGACACAGGCATGTCCTCTATGTTGAGCTGGTATTGTTGGGGGTTGGTACCGGTATGTCCTCTATGTTGAGCTGGGATTGTTAGGGATTGGTACCGGTATGTCCTCTATGTTGAGCTGGGATTGTTAGGGATTGACATCCATCTATCGGCCGTATATCCATCCATCCCAACCGGCGTTATCGCAAGTTATCCATGTCGGTGTATCCTTGGTGTTGAGTTGTGATTGCCAGTCGTCGATATCGGCATACACTTATCTTATAGATCGGAGTTGGGCAAGTGAAATCTGGATGGCGAGGGACACCCTTGGTCTTCTCGAAAATACACTCATGGTTATTGGTAAATGATAGCTACTGTATCGACATGGCTGAATCCCGCCACGCCTCGTCCCGCAGACGTTTTCTGTTGTTCCTTAAAACTGTGAGAACGCTTATGTCTAGAAGTTCTGACACATGCTCTTTCTTCATCGAGTTGCCAGTTCTGTGACAACTTTATAACGGCCAAATAAATAAACGCTTCCGCTACACTTTCGCATTCGCTACACTTTCAATCAGTTATAATATTTCCGTTGCCAAAAACAATTCGGTGTTGGTAACGAGCGAAATACGATGCTAGACGCGTAGTTTTCTGGTATAATTTTAAGGAAGCGATTTATGTTCACGAGCTACTGTAGAATGATATATATAATGTATTGACGTCTCAATGATGTTCAGAAAAGCGACTCCACTCGGGCCATCACAGGGCGTCCTCGGACTACTAGAGTGCGTCCACGGACCACCACAGCACGTCCCCCGGACCACCACAGGGCATTCTCAGACCATTCGAGGGCGTCCCCAAACCACTAGAATGCTTCCCCGGACCACCACAGGACTTCCCCCGGACCACCACAGGACGTCCCGCGGACCACCACAGGGCGTTCTCAGACCATTCGAGGGCGTCCCCAAACCACTAGTGCGTCCCTAGCCCACCACGGGACGTCTCCCGGGGCACTAGAGGACATGCCCCGGACCACCACAGGGCCGTCTCCCTGACAACGGCAGGGTGGTCACAGGACCACCACAGGGCGCCCCGCGGCTCACCAGTCCTTCCGCGGGCACCACCGGTGGTTATTGGTTTTACGACACGTCGACCACTGGGTCGTGTAGCGTCGCCAATCTCTCACGCCAATTGGTTGCGGGCGAAGAGTAGCGACAGGTGAGACTCGAACCCACAATCTTCCGATTGTGAGACGGGCAACTTACCCCTAGACTACTCGTCCCCAACTTACCCCTAGACTATTCGTCCGCGGGGACCACCACAAGTTGTTCCTGAGACTGCACTGTCCCTACGAACCACCAGAGCCCACCCACCCTGGGGACAGCACTGCCCCTACGAGCCACCAGAGCCCACCCACCCTGGGGACAGCACTGTCCCTACGAGCCACCAGAGCCCACCCACCCTGGGGACAGAACTGTCCCTACGAGCCACCAGAGCCCACCCACCCTGGGGACAGCACTGTCCCTACGAGCCACCAGAGCCCACCCACCCTGGGGACAGCACTGTCCCTACGAGCCACCAGAGCCCACCCACCCTGGGGACAGCACTGTCCCTACGAGCCACCAGAGCCCACCCACCCTGGGGACAGCACTGTCCCTACGAGCCACCAGAGCCCACCCACCCTGGGGACAGCACTGTCCCTACGAGCCACCAGAGCCCACCCACCCTGGCACTGTCCCTACGAGCCACCAGAGCCCACCCACCCTGGGGACAGCACTGTCCCTACGAGCCACCAGAGCCCACCCACCCTGGGGACAGCACTGTCCCTACGAGCCACCAGAGCCCACCCACCCTGGGGACAGCACTGTCCCTACGAGCCACCAGAGCCCACCCACCCTGGGGACAGCACTGTCCCTACGAGCCACCAGAGCCCACCCACCCTGGGGACAGCACTGTCCCTACGAACCACCAGAGCCCACCCACCCTGGGGACAGCACTGTCCCTACGAGCCACCAGAGCCCATCCACCCTGGGGACAGCACTGCCCCTACGAGCCACCAGAGCCCACCCACCCTGGGGACAGCACTGTCCCTACGAGCCACCAGAGCCCACCCACCCTGGGGACAGCATTGTCCCTACGAGCCACCAGAGCCCACCCACCCTGGGGACAGCACTGTCCCTACGAGCCACCAGAGCCCACCCACCCTGGGGACAGCACTGTCCCTACGAGCCACCAGAGCCCACCCACCCTGGGGACAGCACTGTCCCTACGAGCCACCAGAGCCCACCCACCCTGGGGACAGCACTGTCCCTACGAGCCACCAGAGCCCACCCACCCTGGGGACAGCACTGTCCCTACGAGCCACCAGAGCCCACCCACCCTGGGGACAGCACTGTCCCTACGAGCCACCAGAGCCCACCCATCCTAGGGACAGCACTGTCCCTACGAGCCACCAGAGCCCACCCACCCTGGGGACAGCACTGCCCCTACGAGCCACCAGAGCCCACCCACCCTGGGGACAGCACTGTCCCTACGAGCCACCAGAGCCCACCCACCCTGGGGACAGCACTGTCCCTACGAGCCACCAGAGCCCACCCACCCTGGGGACAACACTGTCCCTACGAGCCACCAGAGCCCACCCACCCTGGGGACAGAACTGTCCCTACGAGCCACCAGAGCCCACCCACCCTGGGGACAGCACTGTCCCTACGAGCCACCAGAGCCCACCCATCCTAGGGACAGCACTGTCCCTACGAGCCACCAGAGCCCACCCACCTTGGGGACAGCACTGTCCCTACACCGTCGTCACCGTCGAGCGCACCATCTCACCCATAGCAAACAAACTGATCACTTTAGGCGGGTGGCACCCAATCACAGCCCGCATGTAGTGGCTTATGCAAATAGGCTGGCAGATTTTCAATTGGACGCCGTCCGACGCAGCAGGGACTGACGTAATTTCTGGCAGACGCCGGCCGACTGCAGACCAGCAGCTCTGCTGGCTGCACGTGGAATGGCACAGCATCGGGCGCGGCGTCGATACGACATTATGGCCTGATGAAGTTCCTGCCAGACGGGCAGCTCTGCTGGCTGCACATGGAATGGCACACATCGGGCGCGGAGTCCATACGACATTATGGCCTCATGGAGCTCCTGCCGGACGGGCAGCTCTGCTGACCGGACGTGGAATGGCACAATACCGTGCGCGGCGTCGGTACGACACCATACACTGAAGAATCCACTGCCAAACATGCACGACTGTGATACCTGAATATTTACTGACATGTACGCATCTTCATGTCACCTTCCCAACTATTTATCACACCAGTGCTATGATGAATTACTTCGGTCCTTCATTCATTCATTCCACTCGGAGCGCCGATTTTCCTTTCGAAAGTTAATGAACATCAATCACATAGGTGAGATTAATATATAGACGGGCCGAATTATGACAGATACCATGAGGGGCATGGTCCGTCAGATGCGGTTGCGCCATGGATGGAGTGGTCCATAGCCAGAGTACAGCGGCCAGCACCCCCCCCCCCCACGTGACACAGCGACCAGCATCATGCCCCACATGGCGCAGAGGCCAGCACCAACCTCCACATGGCACAGCGGCCAGTATCATCCCCCACAGAGAACAGCGGCCAGCACCATCCACCACAGGGAACAGCGACCAGCACCATCCCCCCCACAGAGACTAGCGGCCAGCACCCCCACGTGACACAGCGACCAGCACCATGCCCCACATGGCGCAGAGGCCAGCACCAACCTCCACATGGCACAGCGGCCAGTATCATCCCCCACAGAGAACAGCGGCCAGCACCATCCACCACAGGGAACAGCGACCAGCACCATCCCCCCACAGAGACGTAGCGGCCAGCACCCCCCACGTGACACAGCGACCAGCACCATGCCCCACATGGCGCAGAGGCCAGCACCAACCTCCACATGGCACAGCGGCCAGTATCATCCCCCACAGAGAACAGCGGCCAGCACCATCCACCACAGGGAACAGCGACCAGCACCATCCCCCCACAGAGACTAGCGGCCAGCACCATCTCACACAGAGACCAGTGGCCAGAATTCACTCCCACAGGGCGCAGTGGCCAGTATCCACCCCCACATGGCGCAACGGCCAGTATCCACCCCCACATGGCGCAACGGCCAGTATCCACCCCCACATGGCGCAACGGCCAGTATCCACCCCCACATGGCGCAACGGCCAGTATCCACCCCCGTGTCCCACAGACACAGGGTGCAGTAGTCGGTCCAAAAGGCACAGCGGCAGTCGCGTTGGCCGACAGCAGGACAATGCCGCGCCCGCTCGCCCACCAAATAGCGGCCAGTGTGTACACCGGCTGGGGAGGACGTCCCGACAGACGGCGGTGTGTACCGGCTGGAGGAGACCGTCCCGTTAGACGACGGCGGTGTGTACCGTCTGGGGGAGGCCATCACGACAGACGACAGTGGTGTGTACCGGCTGGGGAAGACCGTCCCGACAGACGACGGCGGTGTGTACCGGTTGGGGATGCCGTCACGACAGACGACGGCTGGGGAGGCCATCACGACAGACGACGGCGGTGTGTACCGTCTGGGGGAGGCCATCACGACAGACGACGGCGGTGTGTACCAGCTGGGGAGGCCATCACGACAGACGACGGCGGTGTGCACCGTCTGGGAGAGGCCATCACGACAGACGACGGCGGTGTGTACCGGCTGGGGAAGCCGTCCCGACAGACGACGGCGGTGTGTATCGTCTGGGGAGGCCATCACGACAGACGACGGCGGTGTGTACCGGCTGGGGGAGGCCATCACGACAGACGACGGCGGTGTGTACCAGCTGGGGGAGGCCATCACGACAGACGACGGCGGTGTGTACCGTCTGGGGAGGCCATCACGACAGACGACGGCGGTGTGTACCGGTTGGGGGATGCCGTCACGACAGACGACGGCTGGGGAGGCCATCACGACAGACGACGGCGGTGTGTACCGTCTGGGGAGGCCATCACGACAGACGACGGCGGTGTGTACCGGTTGGGGAGGCCGTCGCGACAGACGACGGCTTGGGAGGCCATCACGACAGACGACGGCGGTGTGTACCGGCTGGGGGAGGCCGTCCCGACAGACGACGGCGGTGTGGACCGGCCTGCTGCACGTCAGTGCTGCCATCGGCATCCGACGTCACAGTTATGCGGCGGGACGACACTGCAGAGAACTGCAGAAGCGCTGCAGATAACTGCAAAGTGCTGCAAAGAACAGGACGCAGCGCTGGAATGCAGAGGCGTCGTCTTACTAAATGCATTGTAAATGTCAATGTAAACCAGTGTATTATATGGACTTGCTGACCAGATGATATTCTGCTTCTCACCAGCAAATATTAGCGGGATACATTAAGGCTCATAACAAAATAATCCTCATAATTACTGACCATAATTACCAATATAATTTCGGAACACCACATTAGATGTTCCTAAGAGATGAATGACGTCTTGATGAAATTACAGAGCAAACTGGTGGAAGCGATTATGCTAATATCAACATAGTACGGCGCATAATCGCATGCCATTTTATTGTGGGCCTAATAACAATTACTCGCTGTCACAAACATCCCACTATTGACCGCATACTAATACAAATGATGGCGGACGTTTACTGATGCATAATACAGGATCAAAGGACTGACGGAGGTTTACTGAAGCGCAACACAGGAGCAGGCGGATGTCAGGCGCGGTGGCTGGCGGACTTCCCTCTGATCTAGTCATTGCACGCCGGCGGGCCCGGAACGCGCGTCGGTCAAGTTCCGGCCGTCGGTTATGCCGAGATGCTTCGAGGCACCGGCCGAGACACCTTAAGACACCGGCCGAGACACCTCAGGACATCAGCCGAGACACCTCATGGCACAGGTCGAGACACCTCAGACATCGGCCGAGACACCTCAGGACATCAGCCGAGACACCTCATGGCACCGACCGAGACACCTTAACACGCGCCCTGGAGGGCCTCTGAGAATTACGCGCACTGGAGGGGCGGATTCCGCCCCCCCCTAAGATCTCGGCTCCTAGTAAAGCTGGAGGAACGAAATTCGCAGGGTGGATGGGCACGGTAGGGAACTCTATTGTGTGCAATTTTTGTGACCTTAGGTCAATATCTCCAAGGTCAAATGAGGTCAGATTGGCAAAATTTTCCGGTTTTGCGTGGCTTGGCTTGTCATCGTTATGGATCGCTGTGATTGTGTTTAAATACTCAAAAATGGGCATCAATGATGTTTTGGACATTACTAATGATACAATGCAGATGATAGACCCAACATTTGACCTTAGGTCACCTATATAGCAGCACTTTATCAGGTCAGTTACCTGTTCCAGTTATCGGAACCGGCCGCCCGCCCGACTGCTCCGTCGGGCAGCTCGGAGCAATCGGCTTCGTGAAGAAAGGAGTGAAGTACATGAATAAAGTATGGAAACGCAATGACAAACAGTACAAATGACAACCAGTAGTGCATTTATGGCAACATTCTAGTTGATCAAGTTTGGTTCCATTAACCTGTCATGAACTTGACCTGACTTGACCTTGGTGACCTAACATGACATTGAAACTATACAGCATATCAATATGCACCAAACAAGTCCCTAGTGTTGCCTAGAACACTTCCCGTTTGTCAGTATACTGGGAGCGCATCTGCGCCGATTTTTGTGGTCTGGTGCTATAACATTTTTTGACTTTAGCGGCCCCTAACTTGAAAATTTTTCGGGCGATTTCCATTTTTCTTGCTTTAAACGACGCGCCGTTCATATTTAAGCAGGTACACCGGAAATCGCGTATATCGACCGGTAAAATCTCCAGTTATTTGCGAAAAACCGGAGGGGTGGGCGGATTTCGCCCCCCCCCCCTCCAGTGCGCGTGTTAAGACACCGGCCGAGACACCTCAGGACATCAGCCGAGACACCTCATGGCACAGGTCGAGACACCTCAGACATCGGCCGAGACACCTCAGGACACCGGCCGAGACATCTCAGGACACCGGCCGAGACATCTCAGGATACCGGCCGAGACACCTCAGACACCGGCCGAGACACCTCAGGACATCGGCCGAGACACCTCAGGATACCGGCCGAGACATCTCAGGATACCGGCCGAGACACCTCAGACACCGGCCGAGACACCTCAGGACATCGGCCGAGACACCTCAGGACACCGGCCGAGACACCTCAGGACACCGGCCGAGACACCTCAGGATACCGGCCGAGACATCTCAGGATACCGGCCGAGACACCTCAGACACCGGCCGAGACACCTCAGGACACCGGCCGAGACATCTCAGGATACCGGCCGAGACACCTCAAACACCGGCCGAGACATCTCAGACACCGGCCGAGACACCTCATGGCACAGGTCGAGACACCTCAGACATCGGCCGAGACACCTCAGGACACCGGCCGAGACATCTCAGGATACCGGCCGAGACACCTCAGGACACCGGCCGAGACACCTCAGACACCGGCCGAGACATCTCAGGATACCGGCCGAGACACCTCAGGACACCGGCCGAGACACCTCAGGACACCGGCCGAGACACCTCAGGACACCGGCCGAGACACCTCAGGACACCGGCCGAGACACCTCAGGACACCGGCCGAGACACCTCAGGACATCGGCCGAGACACCTCAGGATACCGGCCGAGACACCTCAGACATCGGCCGAGACACCTCAGGACACCGGCCGAGACACCTCAGGACACCGGCCGAGACATCTCAGGATACCGGCCGAGACATCTCAGGATACCGGCCGAGACACCTCAGGACACCGGCCGAGACACATCAGGACACCGGCCGAGACACCTCAGGACATCGGCCGAGACACCTCAGGACACCGGCCGAGACACCTCAGACATCGGCCGAGACATCTCAGACATCGGCCGAGACACCTCAGGACACCGGCCGAGACATCTCAGGATACCGGCCGAGACACCTCAGGACACCGGCCGAGACACCTCAGGACACCGGCCGAGACATCTCAGGACACCGGCCGAGACATCTCA
This sequence comes from Ashinkailepas kermadecensis, assembly GCA_034440615.1. NCBI lineage: Eukaryota > Metazoa > Arthropoda > Thecostraca > Neolepadidae > Ashinkailepas > Ashinkailepas kermadecensis. Next base: position 19,270 of record JAOTOM010003129.1, read on the forward strand.
GGATACCGGCCGAGACACCTCAGGACACCGGCCGAGACACATCAGGACACCGGCCGAGACACCTCAGGACATCGGCCGAGACATCTCAGGACACCGGCCGAGACACCTCAGGACACCGGCCGAGACATCTCAGACACCGGCCGAGACACCTCAGGACACCGGCCGAGACACATCAGGAGACCGGCCAGGACACTTCAGAATACCGGAGCTGCATAGCATACGGCTCAGTCAGAGGTAGCCTAAAGCTAAGTCAGAGGTGGCCCAACTGGAGCAGAGGTACCCCAGACCTGGGTCAGAGGTGGCACACAGAAGGGTCAGAAGTTGTCCATGGTTGGGTCAGAGGTGGTCAGCAGCTGGGTCAAAGGTGGCTCGCAGCTCACTCGACGATTGCCTACAGCTCGGAAAGACATGGCCGAGAGGCCAGCAGCTGGGCTTCAGTGACCCACAGCTCACTCAGGTATGGCCCATCAGTGTTAGAAAATCATTGGCAGACACCGGGAGTCGTGATCGGGTATACTGCGAGCAGTGTTACAAGCCACACCACAGATCGTGATGTGAGCCCCACCACAGACCGCGTTGTGAGCCACACCACAGGCCGTGTTGTGAGCCACACCACAGGCCGTGTTATGAGCCATACCACAAACCGTGATGTGAGCCATACCACAGACCGTGATGTGAGCCACACCACAGGCCGTGTTGTGAGCCACACCACAGACCGTGATGTGAGCCACACCACAGGCCGTGTTGTGAGCCACACCACAGGCCGTGTTGTGAGCCACACCACAGACCGTGTTGTGAGCCACACCACAGGCCGTGTTGTGAGCCACACCACAGGCCGTGTTGTGAGCCACACCACAGGCCGTGTTGTGAGCCACACCACAGGCCGTGTTGTGAGCCACACCACAGGCCGTGTTGTTAGCCACACCACAGGCAGTGTTGTGAGCCACACCACAGGCTTGCTGTGAGCCACACCACAGGCAGTGTTGTGAGCCACACCACAGACTGTGATGTGAGCCACACCACAGGCCGTGTTGTGAGCCACACCACAGGCCGTGTTGTGAGCCACACCACAGACCGTGATGTGAGCCACACCACAGGCCGTGTTATGAGCCATACCACAAACCGTGATGTGAGCCACATCACAGGCCGTGTTGTGAGCCACACCACAGGCCGTGTTGTGAGCCACACCACAGGCCGTGTTATGAGCCATACCACAAACCGTGATGTGAGCCATACCACAGACCGTGATGTGAGCCACACCACAGGCCGTGTTGTGAGCCACACCACAGGCCGTGTTGTGAGCCACACCACAGGCCGTGTTGTGAGCCACACCACAGACCGTGATGTGAGCCACAACACAGACCGTAATGTGAGTCACAACACAGACCGTGATGTGTCACAACACAGACCGCGTGTGATGTGGTCGATGCGTGGCCTGTTTACACACGTGACGGCGGCAGCCAAGCGGGCACGTTCCGGATAGGAAGGGCTTGCTATTTCGGGCCTTCCGCGTGCGACGAACCAGAAAGTAACGGGGCTCGATCGGTTCGGCGGGCCGGGAGCTGACGATTCAGGTGACGAGAAGCACGTGCTGGAAGCAGCGGGGGCCCCATCAGCTCAACGGATCGGCAGCTTTGGATACAGGTGACTTGCTGAAAGCAGCCGTGCCCGCCGATGAGGTGGCACACTAAGTACTGAGTTTTTTTTAGTACAAGTACGCCTCATATACGCTTATAAGCGTACAAGTACGCTTATAATGTCCAAATAACGCCGGGCACAAATCCTTACCCATTCTGACCATGGGGGACGTCATGATATCTCAGAGCCCGCACTGTTTGTTAGCACCCCCAATCAAGGGTTTATATGAATAATCATGGAGTGGGAAAATTGGTAAGCAGGGCACCTATGCTGAGGAAAGGGGTCTTTTTTCAAGAATAATGCGACACTTCGGAGGCACAACGCATGGGTGCGGAAAACCGAAGGGTTGGATGTGAAATTCAAAACCAGTTAACACAGAAACAAATATCACGCCTCCAACCGCCTACAAACAAACAAAAAACTCCCCGAGGTCAATTACCATCAGGCATTATTCTTCCTCAGCACGATCATAACCTCAGCACGACGGAAAAAGATCACAAAACCGCATTACTAATGATAACAATAAAAACTGGCCTGCCTCCTTGTGGACACTATGTGAACGACGCAGTCGATGCGCCCCTAAGCCCAAATAGCCAACCAGCCAACCTCCCTCCCCGGCACGGAACGCCAGACGCCGGGATATGAACCACAGATCTGATCCATCCTCCACACCGGACGGATGGCGAGTTAGGCTACGGTGCGAGGTGCATGGTAAACTGCCCGCAAACGACAATATCGCCACATACCACTTTCTTTGAACAAATATTGCAAGTACTGCAGGATAAATATTGCGGTGAAAATTGGTAAATATAAAAATGAAACGAGCAGATCTGGCTGCGAGAGTGAGAATATTGGAATTTGAAATGCTGTAGTAGACCATGAAACGGCGCTCACTGTGTTCCGCCAGCGGAAATGATGCCGTGAATGTCTTCCTTTGAAAACAGATTAAGAGCACGTGAGGAAAATAATGGGATTAAAATGGCAATAACATTTCACAGGGTCAGGACGACCCACTGGCTACTGGGATGGGATGGGCTACCCCATGACTGCTAGTCAGGTGCCCCTGCACTAGACAGGAGTAATCCTACAAGACCAGGGTGCCACTACGATTGCTGGAACACTATTCCCTTCAAGAGTGCCTCAGCAACGGTCGGGTGCTCCTAAAGCTGCTGGGGTGCCCCTACAACAGATAGGGCACCCTCTCTGCAGATTGCATGGGTGCTCAATAACGGCTGGGGTGTCCCTGCAATAATTTGAGTGTCCCTCTGCATACTGTGGGGTGCACCTACAAAGGCTGGGGTGCCAATCTGCGGTCTGCAGGAGGGCCCCTACAACTGCTGGGTGCCTCTAAAATTTCGAAGGGGGTCAGTGCCCGGTGCCCTCACCTGGTGGCGCCATTGGACATCAGTCTCATCTCCCAGGAGGGGCACAGCGCGACCCAGATCAATTTGAAGAATACCTGGTGCTCTCCACTCACCCATAAAACTCCGATCCCTGAACACCACGAACTGGAGCGTTTACGTTGCGAAGCAGTCCCCCAATTGTAATCACGTCGTTCTCCCATCAAGCGCCCCATGTTCAACGGCATGTTATCGTTTATCGGATATTAAGACAAATATTGTTCCATTGATCTGATCGTGTCTACTGTGCAGGATACTAAAAAGCACATAACAATGATATGCCATAAAGAGACGTTTGCGTGGCCGACGAAACGCAGAAATACACCAGCATACCACAGCAGAAAGGTTCCGCTGCAGCAGCGGTGCCATAGAGCGACTTGTCGTCTATTTCCAGAAGCGAAATGAAGCGTTTTACTGTTTATATTCACATATTGGGTAAGACACTTGCCATTTTGATGGGCCTCACTAGCATTTCAGTGCATCATAATATCAAAATTACGCATCATGCAAATCCCGATGAACTTTTCCTACAAAACAGTCATGACTGAAAGTAACCACAGTGATTAATTCTACCGGTTTCACCAGACGAGAAAAGACACGCGACAACTAATATAAGTTCTACAAATCACATACATACGGTAAATGAAAAATAATCACGGACCGGAAAATAGGCATTGTTTAGCGTTTCAGCGTCGGCCTTCTTTTCATGGTATGAAAGCTCCAAAAGCATAGGCGAACCCAAGGGTAATGCCTGGGTGTCCAGAGCATATGAGAGACGTCCTTCTGGACTAGACAGGCGCTGCTCTGGTCTAGACAGGGCACCCTCTTCCATCTGCTTTCGTTATGCAGAGCGGGGCGCCTGCATAGTTCAGAAGGGTGTTTGACTGGTCCAGAAGGACGTTTTTGTTATCGAGACGGACGTCTGCATTATACAGAGGCGCGCCATCGTCATCCAGAGCGGCGCCGTCGATATTTAGAGGGACACCTGCCAGGCTTAGATGGGTGCCTTTATTGTCTAGAAGGGTGCCTGCTTAGCTTATAAGAGTATCTGCCTTATGCAGACTCCAGAAAGGCGCCGGTCTAGTTCAGAGGGACACCAGTCTAGTCCAGAGAGGCGCCTGCCTTATCTTCATGAACGCCTGCTGCATGGGCGCATTGTCAAAATTGGGGCGCCTGCCCAATCCAGAGTAGCGTCCGGGTACTATTGAACAGCGTCTGCCTAGCTTTCGATTCCGGTGCAATCCAGCCGGCACTTGTCACTTAGCGCGTGAGCATGTTGATCGGACCACCTTTAGGTCACGCAGACAAACCGCGATCTTGTGGCTCTGAGACCGATCACATCTCGTTGCCCGGCAAGTGAACTGCGCAGTTTATTTTGTGCTTGTAAGAAGCTTTCGATCACGTGCACATGAAGGAAAGGCACCATAATACAAGGACCGATATAGATGTTTAGAATGTGATGATTGAAATGTGTTGGAACACTTGCTCCTTGCTTCTTGATGTTGCAACTAGTGCTTGGATAATAAACAAAGAAAATAAATAGATGGATGATGAGTATTGTTCTTAAGATGCATGTCCAGTGCTCATAAAATTTGCCATATACTTGTCTCCCACAATTATGCATTGATTTTGGCCAGGATGTTCTTTGAAAAGTTTTTGTTTTGTATCAGTGCGTCTAAATTGTTCCATACCGCGCAACTTACATCCATATTGCAGTTTCGGTATCGAAAGGTACCGTGCACTAGAATGGCATGGATTTTTGCCACGGTATGTCACTGGCGTACACATGATCATATCCTAACTCGGGACCATGGGACACAACATGGGAAACATGCCGGGGGATGGAGGTGTCAAATGAAACTGTCCTCCAGCTACACTGCAGGTACCTCATGAACACAGACAACCACGCAAACCTGAAGTAATACACAGGTGCAGGGTTCCGGAACATATGGACATGCAGTCACAAAGACAAAATAACAGCAGCCGCCCTCAGCCAACTCAGGACACAGCAATAGCACACCTCCTCGGTCATCGAGAGACAAAATAACAGCAACCGCCTTAAGCCAACTGTGTACACAGTAATAGCACACTTCCTCGGCCACCGAGATACAAAATAACAGCAGCCGCCCTCGACCAGCACGACACGCACCAACAGCTATCATTCGCTTCGTTCTGGACCAGCACCACCAGCACCACCCGCACCAACAGCCCTCCCTTTCTCTCCCTCTCCGTCCCTCTCTCCTCTTCGCTTATGGATGATTAATCCGGCGCCGCTTCCTCGGGCAATTCGTTCCGGCCGCGCTAATGGTGACGCATGTTCTGCCAGCGGGGGAAAAACGGCACGCGACTTATCGGCAGCCGGATACAAAGGGTGCCAGCAGCGAGATATTGCGACAGTGCTGACATCTGTTAGTCGTGACGTGGACTAGCTAGCGAGGACAGAATGGAGCGGTCGGAGAGCAGTAGCATCTTCTCACATTCTCACCAGCCGCCTCCACACTGCACACTGGAAAGCAGCCGCTCTCAAACATCGCTGGGGCTTCCCCAGGGAAAGTTTGATACTTCGGAAGAATCAATGCATAGAAAGAATGTGTAGATGAATGAATACATGAATGTTCAACCATGCGTAATGTGGACATTGAGCTCCGTTGTGTGGGGAAGAGACTAAATGTTCCGATGAGTGAAATGAATAAGTGATCGCAAACTGGTTCAGAACCAAGGAGAAACTGGAACCCTGGCGACCTATTAATTTGATATAACGTACCATACATATATGTGCATCTACGTACCTTCCACCAAGTCCGATCCAAATTAGTTACATTGAGGACCCGGATGTCCGAGTGTTTGCCATCCAGTGAATCAGAAGCCGGTGGGGGCACCCCGCACGGATGAGTCCAGGGTCGGCAATTCGATCCGCAACTCACATGGCCACATGGAAAAATGCACGTCCGTGCTTCTCATGTCTCATGCTTAAAGAATACGTCTTTTGGCCGGGCTTCGGTTGGTTATTGGTTTTACGACACATCGACCGTTGAGTCATGTAGCGTCGCCAATCTCTCACGCCGATTGGTCGCGGGCGAAGAGTAGCGACAGGTGAGACTCGAACCCACAACCTTTCGATTGTGAGACGAGCATCTTACCCCTAGACCACTCGTCCCCCTTGGCCGGGCTTCAGTTCATTTGACCGGGCCTCAGCCGGGCTTGGTCCCGTCAGACCGGCCGGTCCCGGTCTGCGGCCCCAAAATGTCTGTTGGTACTTGCCACCTCTAGATGGACCGGTGTGGACCGCACCGACGCTCGTCGATGACGACACGTGGTCGCCACGTCGGTGCCGACGGAGCTCAGTTAGCTAGAGCCAGCTCAGAGTGCAGCTCAGCCGTCTAGTTGTCGTCTCCGCCACCGTCAACACCGCCCTCTCTCCCCGGCCGGTGTTTCCTGGTACTGCCCCACCACCACGGCCTAACACAAACACGAACGTTCTCGGTAGCGTCGCCCTCTTCTCCTGACCACCCTAGTCGCCCCCCCCCCCCTCATGAAGCCCAATACCGTCATCTGCCGACCGCCACCCATCGCCTGCCCAGCATCGTCCGCCGTGACCAGGCGGGCCAGCCTGCCAGGCGGGTCAGGCGGGTCAGGCGGGTCAGGCGGGCCAGGCGGCAGCCGGCGTCGACGCGTCGCAGTCGACACCGCCGACGGCGCGCCGTCACCGTGACGGGCCGAGACGACGGCTCGGGCCGACGACCCCGGCCGCCCGCGCTTACGGCACCAGTTTTGAGTTACGACCTGCTAAGCCGGCAGCCCGCGCCCGGCGACCCGGTCACCTCTGACGTCACCACCGCGGCAGGGCCGTAGGGGAAGGGGGTCCAACCGCGTCGGCGCCGACTCACTATCGCCCCAATTACTCAGCACTGACGGAGCCAGCGGCGGCCGGCACACTTTGGGTCTGTCAGGGTGTCGGTCACAACACACCTCAGGTCTGTCGGGGTGTCGGTCACAACACACCTCAGGTATGTCGGCAGCTTAACCACTGATCTACCGACGCCAGGGCATATTCATCCGTCAGGAACAGTCTCCAACTTGCATGGGCCATTCCCAGTCCTAAAAACTGTCTGAGTTTCAGGGGGGTCCTACAGCTCCGAGACAGGCCTCACGATTTCTAGAAAACATCGCTAGCTGGGGCATTCCAGCACGATTCAACAGGTGATTAACACCCGACCATCTCGGATTCTCTTGAAAATTGGTACCCAGGGTAATCAGGTGCCCAGATTCCGAATCTGAAAGTCTTATGTCTATCGGAGCGGTGGGTTTTGAGTTATAGCCTCGGGCAGTTTTTAAAAGTTTGAATACAAGGTTTCTTTGGGACGTCATAACTCCCATAAAACTGAAAGTAACCTAGTAAAATGATATATCGTTAGAATCGTAAAATCACAAGAATTGTTGTGGTGTAGCTCATTGTTGAAAATTTCGAAATTTTGTTTTGTAAAATTTTGGTCAAAAATGTGTTCACATTTTTTTTTATATGTGGCCAGTTAAAATAAATGTGTTTTTGTGCCGAGAATATTGCCTATGGTATTACTAACTTGCATGCAAAAAATTCGAGATAGGTATTTTTTATAAATATTTTTCCACATTTTTTTATTTCTGCCGTGCAGTGCAAATTTGCTCTTTTGACGCCCTGCGGCCGCACATATCGTAAGTAGTACAAACATATGACATGTCAAATTTAAATGCTCCAAATTCAATTATTTATGAAAAGCTCCTTTGACTATTTCAAGACCCCTCCCCCCCCCCCCCTTCCCCCACCCCCACCTTCCCACAATCCCCTCCCGCGTCCTGCGTCACCCCAGCCCCGGCCGGGCTGAAGGACGCGAGGATCCGTGCTGTCTATGGCTGGTCTTAGGTTGTGCTGGCTTGAATGGATTACCACAAGTTGTAGGGGCGCAGGTGTGTAGGGGCGCTAAGGACTATGTCGTAGTCCGTAACGCACACGGTGTGAAGGAAAAGGTACAAAAAAGACTGATTCTGGGTACCTTGAAGGAGACTTACCAAAAATATAAGGAGGATTCAACGAACCCAAAAATAGGGTTCTCATCATTATGTGCCCTCCGACCCCGCAACTGTGTCCTTGCGGGGAGCGCGGGGACTCACGAGGTTTGCGTGTGTGTGTATCATCAGAACGTGAAACTCATGATAGATTCACTGGGGGAACGTGGCCTCACCCACTATGACCTGATTGACTACGCTGTATGCGACAGTGAGAGGGAGGAATGTATGATGAACATGTGTGAGAACTGCCCCGGTGAGGAGGGCGTGGATGCCTTCTTACGGCTCATCCTGGGTGAGGAGGACAGTGTAGATTCTGAGCATAGATATAAGCAATGGGTTAGCACCGACCGATGTGAGCTGCTGGAGGTGACGAAGGAGTGGGACGAGTTCATTCACGACCTATGCCGGTCTGTGGTGAAACTCACCAGCCACCATTACGTAGCCATCCATCAGAGTAGGGCATTTAAAGAGTGCAAGGAAAATGCTGCAGAGGGCGAGGCTGTCGTCGTCGGGGACTTCAGCGAGAACTACACGTTCGTCATTCAAGACGAAGTGCAAAGCCACCATTGGGAGGCTCCACAGTGTACTGTGCACCCGTTCGTGGCCTACTGGAGAGAGGACGGACAGCAGCGGCACCAGAGCTACTGCGTCATCTCAGATCATCCAAAGCATAACACAACCACAGTCCACGCCTTCCAAAAAGCTGTGATCCCACGGCTCAAGGAAAAAGTCCCAGCACTGACCAAAATCAGGTACTTTTCGGACGGCTCATCAGCCCAATACAAAAACAGATTCAACTTTTTAAACCTCTGCCATCACAAAAATGATTTCGGAGTGGAGTGTGACTGGCAATTTTTGCCACGTCACACGGCAAAGGGGCATGTGACGGCGTGGGAGGCACATTCGATGTGTACCGGCGGGCCTCGGATATCGCTTCCCCTCCCCCCCAGGATCGGACCTTTGATCGCTACCGGGGCAGTACTCCGCCAGAGACATGGCTTCGCCCCCCGGCCCAGGGGGCACCCGGCGGTGGGGGCACCACGAGAATCGCTTGCCCCCCATCCAAAATTACCTTCCGCCGCCACTGGGTGGGGAGGGGTCTTGAAATGTTCGAACGAGCTTTGCATAGATAATGGAACTTGAAGCATTTGAATTTGATACCATACGTATGTGCTACATATGCTATGCGCGGCGGCAGTGCGTGAAAAGCACAAATTTTCATGGCATGGCTGAAATGAAAAAAATGGATAAAGATATTTATAAAAAATACCTATCTCCAATTTTTTGCATGCCAGTTAGTAATACCATAGGCAATGTTTCGGCCCAAAAAAACAATGTTTTTAACTGGCCACATATAAAAAATTGAACAAATTTTTGCCCACAAAATTTTTAAGACACAATTTCGATATTTTCACAAATGAGCTACACCACAACAATTCTTGTGATTTTACGATTCTAACAATATATAATTTCACTAGGTTACGTTCAGCTTTATGGGAGTTATGGCGTCCCAAAGAAACCTTGTATTCGAACTTTTCAAAAACTGCCCGAGGCTATAACTCAAAACCCACTGCTCCGACAGACCTAAGAATTTCAGATTCGGAATCTGGGCACCTGATTACCCTGGGTACCAATTTTCAAGAGAATCCGAGATGGTCGGGTGTTAATTTGCACCCATCACCTGTTGAATCGTGCTGGAATGCCCCAGCTCTCGGAACTCTCCTTGCTCTTTGGTGGCTCTGTTCATCCCTCATTGTTCCATCCAAGCCTCAGGAGCATCACAGTCCGTTCCGCCCTAGCTCTCTGGGGACCTCCCCAGTCCTAGACAGTCTTTCGGGCCAGCAATGACATTCTAGCTCTGAAACTGGCTCCCAATATTCCTCACAAGCATCGCTAGCCCTCAGGGATTTTTTTAGACATCAGTGGGCTCTGTTAGCCCTCCAGACCCGCTCAAGCTGCTAGGGGCCCTTCCTAGTTATCGACAGCTCTTGTGGTTTCAAGAAGATTTTAGCTCCGAGGATGACCCTCGGCATTCGTCGGTCGCCAGCCAACCAGCGTCCACCCGTCAGACTGAATACAATGTTCATTCACCAGCCAATCAGCACTTCTGACTATCCGGAATCTCACCACACAGTTGACGTGGTCGGTAGGATATGCAGCCAATTACAGACTGGACGCTCGGAGGTAGACATGGAGTCAAGATAGTGCGGCGACGAGGAATCCTTAGAAAATATGGAGTCGTACCTCATCAGAGGTAGACATAGAATCTTCCCTCTTCAGAAGTAAATATAGAGTAGTTGTCCCTCATCAAGATAAGGTGCGAATAGCAATTCTTGAAAGCCAAGGAAAGTGTACCATCCACAAACTGAAAATGAACCTGATTTGAGATACGGTAAATTTGCTTTTTCTAGCCTAGTTACATTGCTCTTTGCTGTTGGTTTTTATTTGTCATTGGCGTAATGCGGCAACATCGGCACTGATTAATGTGTACTACTATTGGTGTCTCCACATTGCACTGCAATGCAGCACAGCAACATCCAATGTACAGAGTTGAGATGCCAGCACTACACCAACGCTGCTAGCTGTGCTGCCGATCCTCAGCGTCAGCCGTCCGTCGGCCACATAGCTGTACCTGTGTTGGTTATGAAGCCGCACCTTTCCGAGGGCGACTTCAAAGCCGCCAAAGCTGGAAGATGCTGATCCTTCACCGCCTACAGGCCCTCGATGCCCTCCCGCCGGCGCCGGGCAGAGTGTGGTGTCAGCCGGTGCCGGGCAGGGAGTGGTGTGGTGTCAGCCGGTGCCAGGCAGGGAGTGGTGTGGTGTCAGCCGGTGCCGGGCAGGGAGTGGTGTGGTGTCAGCCGGTGCCAGGCAGGGAGTGGTGTGGTGTCAGCCGGTGCCGGGCAGGGAATGGTGTGATGTCAGCCGGCGCCGGGCAGGGAGTGGTGTGGTGTCAGCCGGTGCTGGGCAGGGTGTGGTGTCAGCCGGCGCCGGGCAGGGAGTGGTGTGGTGTCAGCCGGTGCCGGGCAGGGAGTGGTGTGGTGTCAGCCGGTGCCGGGCAGGGAGTGGTGTGGTGTCAGCCGGTGCCAGGCAGGGAGTGGTGTGGTGTCAACCGGTGCCGGGCAGGGAGTGGTGTGATGTCAGCCGGCGCCGGGCAGGGAGTGGTGTGGTGTCAGCCGGTGCTGGGCAGGGTGTGGTGTCAGCCGGCGCCGGGCAGGGAGTGGTGTGGTGTCAGCCGGTGCCGGGCAGGGAGTGGTGTGGTGTGGGGTGTTAGCCGGTGCCAGGCAGGGAGTGGTGTGGTGTCAGCCGGTGCCGGGCAGGGAGTGGTGTGATGTCAGCCGGTGCCGGGCAGGGAGTGGTGTGGTGTCAGCCGGCGCCGGGCAGGGAGTGGTGTGGTGTCAGCCGGTGCCGGACAGGGTGTGGTGTCAGCCGGTGCCGGACAGGGTGTGGTGTCAGCCGGTGCCGGGCAGGGAGTGGTGTGGTGTCAGCCGGTGCCGGATCGGCCCGGTGGGATCACGCTGTGTGTCGCTCTCAGCACCGACCCCGGCCGGCTGTGCCGCACTTGACCGAGTCCTCCGGTGGGGTCGTCCGCGGTCGTTATCCCTTACTCCAGTCTCGCGCCGCCGCCCCGCAGCCCCAATAACGAGCCGCAGCCGACGTTGCCCGAGGTGCCCCTATTACACCGAGGCTACCGGCCGCCGGCTACATCCACGACAAAAATGCACCGCCCGAGGCAAACCACTGGCAACTCGAGACGGTCTGCGCCGACGAGTTCACACGTCTGGCGTCGGGGGCACGCTGCAGACGAGGATACGGGACGCCGTGTCATGCCACACTCCCAGTCCATGCGCCGAGACGGTCTGTGCCGACGAGTTCAGACTGCTGGTGTCGAGGTCACGCTGCAAATGCGGGCACTGGACGCTATTTCACCACTCCCGATCCATGTGTCGACCGAAGTACGCTACATAAGCCCGCCCCGAGTCGACACGCTCTGTGCAGGTTTGTGGTCGGGTTTGGGCCGCCACCACAGTACTGCGGGAGTTGGTGGAGAGCTTCACCAAGGTGTACTTCTGCCTGAACCCATCTGTACAACCGAGTACTCCCATGCGCCATGTGCTGAGAGGATGATAGTAATCTTGCAATACATTTAGGAACTTACACAGGAAGCGTGAGACAACGCCAGTGATAACAAACATGTGTCCTTGGGGACACCCTCGGAGACAGAGAGGAAACACCTGCTGAAACGTCAAGTGGGGCTGGTGACACAACTAACCTCCACTGCGTGTGGGGACTGAGGGCCACCAGACATCCACAGCGACTCAGAGGGTTCAGAACGTGACGTGATATCAGACTTTCAGCAGGAGAGGGAACCAGCGCAATGCGCGGACACAGAACAGCGACAGAACGTATCGGTACGAATGCATCGAATAACCAGAAATGTATATAGAACTGTATACAGTGCATAACTAGAGCGTCCGATTCGAAGAGCCCTCCGAGCCACGTCGCCCACAGCCACGGGGCGTGTCACCAGGCCGGATGTAAGTCGGCCGCGCGCCTCGTGTGTCACTTCAGCACCGTCTCCGCCGGCGTCGCGTGCAAACCCATCCATTCATACTTGATGACAGCCGGTTTGATCTATAGCCGGGCCGCGCACGCGCCGCCGGCCGCACTGACCTTGTCGCGCAGCATGGAGCGGATGCGGCCCGCTTGCTCCTTGAAGCGCTGCAGGCTGAGCTCCAGCTCGAGGCAGCGCTCCTGCCAGTTGACCTCGTCGCTGGTCCACACGAACGGCGTGTCGGGAAACTCGGCGTCGGCCAGGTCGGACAGCACCGACGGCAGCGACGAGGCCGTCGACACGGACATGTGCGCGTCCGAGCTGCAGCTGAGGCCGTCCAGCGCCGACAGCGGGCCGACGGCGGCCGCCTCGGGCGGGTACGAGTCGGGCGCGTACGAGTGGCGCAGCGGCGCCGGCGGCGGCGGCGAGTGGCACGCGCCGCCGCTCGGGTACACGAATGTCGAGTGCGGCCGACGACAGGCCGTCGGCTTGGCCGAGTCCGAGTCCGCCATGGCGGCTCAGGATGGCGGGCGAGGTCACCGGGTCATGTCACGGAAGCAGCGCCTGCAGTGGAGACAAACTTCATGTCAGAAGACAGCTGGGGTGGCGAGGTCACCGGGTCATGTCACGGTACCACCTGCAGTCTTGCAGTGGAGACAAACGTCACGTCAGAGGACAGCTGGGGGTGGCGAGGTCACCGGGCAATGTCACGAAAGCAGCGTCTGCAGTGGAGACAAACTATATGTCAGAGGACGGCACCACCAACAGCAGAGCATACGAAACACAACACAAGCAAGCAGACAATTGTGGACCTTCAGTGACTTTCCCTTCGAGGACGGCGGTGGTTTCGTGTTTAAGGGCGGACTAACTGCACGGCCACATTGCGCTACAAATAACCGCGTGGGAGACGGCCAAACCCACCATCTTCATCTTTCAGCATTCGTCTTTCATCTGCATAAAATATAAACGGAAAACGGTTTCATCCGCCTAACTGTAAGCTGTAATCACCAGTGTTACAATGGTACGGTTGTGTATTCTGTATCGGACAGTCACTGCTCTCCCAGGCCTGCGTCACCGTCACAGACTAGGACACTACGTCCAGTCAGGATGGCAGACCGACTTGAAACCAGAGCGCAGGGCCTCCGCTTCGTTTCAGGTCGCAGGTGGGCAGCGAGCCCGTCCGGGGCTGTGAAGCTGTCCACTTTCCAAATGTTCTACTGTTTGACATGTATGCATGTATGTCTGTATGTGTACCTATATGCCATGTATGTCTGTATGTGTACCTATATGCCATGTATGTCTGTATGTGTATCTATATGCCATGTGTCTGTATGTGTACGTATATGCCATGTATGTCTGTATGTGTACCTATATGTCATGTATGTCTGTATGTGTACCTATATGCCATGTATGTCTGTATGTGTACCTATATGCCATGTATGTCTGTATGTGTACCTATATGCCATGTATGTCTGTATGTGTACCTATATGCCATGTATGTACCGGCCCTTTACGCCACGTTCTTTGTTTGCCGGCGTCTCTCATCTCTCCTCTCTTGCTTGTTTGATATCACCGAATGTTACATAAGGCGGATTAACGTAACCCTTTCATTACCGTAACAAATGTCTAGCGGACGACACTTTGCCATTGCTAAAGACAAAAAAAAACAGATCAGGACACTACGTCCGGTCAGAAGGGCATACCGACTGTTCTCCACTGTTTGTTCTGCGATCTTCCTTGGATCGTGACAAGAAACAGGACTCGGGTGGGACTGAGCGGACTGTTGAGACGGAGCAGACGCCGTTGAGACTGAGCGGACTCTGTTTTGAAACTGAGCAGACTTCAGTGTCGGCCGTGACCAATCGATGGCGTGTGGGAGCCACGGCAGCCGGCACCGTGGCCGGTATAGCTCGCAGGTCTTGTCACTGCCGTCGGCACCGTGGCCGGTATAGCCCGCAGGTCCTGTCACTGCCGTCGGCAGGTCGGCCAGAAACACAGTCATCCACCCCACAGCAATCACATGGTATTTCATCGGGTGCACCAGACATACTCCCACTACATGTGAGACAGTCGAGTGAGGAATCAGTCGGATTCCTGGCAGCCTGCTGTGGCGGTGGGCCTGCCACAGCAGGTCCGCCGCTGTTGTGGCAGACCTGGCATTGTTGTGTTAGAATAAACCCTACCACAGCAGGCCCTTTTCTAACGCAACAATGCAACAGGTACAGGATGCAGATTGACCTTTTGTATACTTATCGTGCCAACCATTAGCCATAATCTTATCGTTTTAAAAATATATCACTGAAAATGCTTTATCAACATGGGATTAATGATTTCAAACGATCCATGTTTGGGTGGGCCCTGGTTTCACAGAACACTTCTTGGCTGCTGGAGACTTTGATGATTGAGCATTTCCTGACCTCGGGCTTCCAGTATTACTTCCACGATTTTACGTTATTGTGCCACTAATCTGAAATGGCATCCCCAGTTTCCATCTTATCGATACGTGGACGTCATGAGATGAAGAATACGAATGGTAATCATACAAAGTTGAACGTAGCGTGTCAGAATTATGCTTTAAAAATAGATAAACCCATATCAGTTCCATTCATACACAAACGACCTGATCCAATAGTGAATTAAATCCAATAGTCCATAAGATTGACCATGTCACGTATAATTACAGTGTGACACGAGCTAATTCTCGATTCTTGTAGCTGTTGCTATCCTACCTTCTTTGTAGCCATCCTTGTCCAAAGATGATCATGCGTTGTTGTGATTTCTAGTTTACATTAATATTAATATGTGGTGCTTTTTCGAGTTCATTGTTGTACATGTTAATCTTTAATGGTTACCTGATGCACTTGCTGAGCCACGCAGCTCACAGTCACAACGAAATACATTTTAGAATTAAAGAGGCAGGCTGTAGACGAACCAGACGCAACAAACTATAGTAAGGCCGACCATTTAGGTACATTGCTTTTATAGGTAGTAGGTTACCATGACTTTTGAAGGCAGACAAATATTACAGATTAGATATCTGATCTGCTAGTGGTTTGGTCTGCCTATATGTGCATCATTTTATATATAAATTAAATACTGAAGAAGTCAAAGCTTGGTAACGTTACCTAATTTTGCTGCTTTCCTAGATACTAGACTGAGGATGGCAGTAATGGGAATCTCTATGTGTTCTAAGGATTATTTCGTGAAAATCACGTTGTTCGTATGAATGCCTGCCAATACCTACAAAAAGAAAGTTGATTACAACAAAATACCAATGGCAGAAAGAGACAGAAAGAACTGTCTAAAAGGAACTGTTCTTTTCGCCCGGCTCTAGTTAATTTTGACCGGGCCCCACCGAGCGTGGTGACATCGGACTGGCTGGTCCCGGTCTTTGGTCCAAAATTGTTCAGTATTTACCACCTCTATTGGAGAGGTGTGACGCGTGAAACGGTGTATGACCAATGCCCAGCTTGGAAATTCCAATGTTGACTGTCACTCAGTATACATATACCACGAAAACAGGGCAAGAATTGCTTTGGTGGTAGTGATATTTATAGTAGAGAAGAAACGCCTGGCAGTGCTAGGTGCAATAAAAAAAGGTCAGAGTGAATAACACCGGACTCCCAGTAAACTTTGAAACCCATTTGCTGCTCCAAAATGGCAGTTCCGAACTGCCGCGACTGCCACCGCCGCTGTTACAACTGTCACAAGTTATCCCACTCGAGCCCACCTTCAGCATCACCCTAATACAAGCATACACAACAGAATGCCACTTATGTGAGTTGGGACTACGAAGGATGTAGTCGCCATTTGCGGCTTCCACCCAAACAAGCACTCCTCCATACAAATAGCGACTGTCTAACACCCGCGGGAGCGCTCACGCCAGGAGCAAGCAGCAAGCACCGGGCACAAAGCAAACACCGCGTACGGCACAACCAGCTAGAAAAGAGCGTCTTCTGTGTAACTCGATACCAGCCAACACGAGTCTCGTGGCTGCCTAATCAGGCGGACAGGCGGGCTGCGAGCTCAGCGATGCAGCCACCAAGGGCCAGTTAGACATACATACAGCAGACTTCAGCGTAAGCGGAATTTGTGACATGCTAGAGCATTGCTTGACGAATAATATGTTCAGATTTGGCAGTGAAGTCTATGGGCAGAGGACGGGAGGGGCTACGAGGAGCCCTGCAGCCCTTGCCGCGGCGATTCTGTACCTGGACTGTTTCGAGAGGCAAGCCTTGGAAGGTGCTGAAATTCGACCCGCTTTTTTGGCCAGGTACATTGATGACTATGCTGGGGTATGGTTGCACGATAAACCGTCACTCCATGCTTTCGTGAGTTACAACTTACATGAATGGCATACATCACAGGATTAAGTATATTTTGGACATGACTGGGGAGGGGGAGGAAGCAATTGATATGCTTGATACCATGATCACTTTCTCCAAAGGTAACGCCGTGTGCGTACTCGACACAAATGTACATCAAGCCAAACAATGCCGGAATCATTTTCAATGACACCTCAGTTCACCCTAAACACACCAGGTTAAGCTTGGTAAAGTCGCAACTCTGACGGGCAGCGAGGTTGTCTTCCGACAAGTCTCCGAAACTACGGAGTTTCAAATTGATCGTTGAACTTTTCACAAAGAACGGTTATCCTCTTGGGATCACCAATAGGATTGAGTGGGAGGTTAAAAGGAGTTTGCATAGGAGACAGGCAAAGGGGCTGGGCGGTGGTGGGTGGGCTTATACAGATGACAGTTGCCAGCGTAGGGGAAAAGCTAAGGATGGATCAAAGGAGGGGAGACTGGACTATTCGACAGGAAGAGGTCAAATTATCCGGACAAAGGAATTAGAGTGAATGGCCGGCATTTTCGGTTTCACCAGAGTGGTAGACCGTCGGAAGATGCAGATGGCTACCTAACCATGTCTTGTGCTCATGATACTCTTTTGTGCAAAGTAAAGCAGATCATTGGCAATTTCAGTTACTAAATAATCGGATTATTTTTTGAGGACGTCGTGAATTGCATGGATTTCGGCATCAAGGTAAAATTTATCGGCAGGCCTGAAAATATTCACGGATGGTAGCAAATTCCACTTCCTGGTTGATACCGGTTCCGACAGAAAAGCACGGCTGCCACATAGGTCCAACGAGTAAACTCATTCATTGTTATTTCAGGAAAACTGGTTGTCCCTTCACATATAATGTGCCTAAAAAACTCATCACTAGCGCCAGCCACCAAATTGGCATCATAAAAATGAAGAGAACAATGGAAAACGTCGGAAAGTAGCTTAACGAGAAAACGTGCATTTGTTACTTACTGCCCATTTTGGAGGGAAAAATCCTCTTGATTCGTGACGGTGGTTTTTGAGCACATAGCAATCAAAAGGTCACATGATACACGTGCTGATGAATCAACTATCGCACCTACTAGGAACAGTTATAATCTCATGTATGGTTTCATGCAATAATAGTTACTGAAACAAATAGTGTAGGGGTGTTAATTGTACAGCTGAACGTAAATGTACAACTGAAAGTAGATATAAACTATTATAAAGGACGTTAAATTGCAGTACGGGCAGGGACCAATATTCAATTTCCGAGCATGTATGCCATCTTTGCCGTCTCCGTTTTCTGTCGGCCAATTTGAACCGGTTAAAATATATCGGGGTGGAAGAAAACGAATGCTGTATGCCAATGCTTTGATTTTCTATCAACCAAACGAAACCACAACCGCTAGCCAAGAAAGCGAGGGCCCGGGCGTGTCGCTCTGGACACGCGCCGCCGGCATGGTGGGAACCAAGCCGCTGCGTGAGATTAACTTGGCAGCTCCATCGACGAGAGCCTCCAATTATCTCCGAGCGAGAGGAACCGACATCCTCAGTCGGGGAGACAAATCCGCCGTCCCGGCGGCGACCATCCAGGGGCGCTGGCGCCAGGCCGGCTGTGACACGCCAGACACACACACATGCACACATACATCAGACATACTATAACACACACACACACACACCAGAAACACCAGACACACAACACATACACACATACATCAGACATACTATAACACACACACACACACACCAGAAACACCAGACACACAACACATGCACACATACATCAAACATACTATAACACACACACACACACACCAGAAACACCAGACATACACACATACATCAGACATACTATAACACACACACACACACACCAGAAACACCAGACACACACACATGCACACATACATCATACATACTATAACACACACACACACACACCAGAAACACCAGACACACAACACATACACACATACATCAGACATACTATAACACACACACACACACACCAGAAACACCAGACACACATAAATAAGACATACTATAACACACACACACACACACACCAGAAACACCAGACACACAACACATACACACATACATCAGACATACTATAACACACACACACACACACCAGAAACACCAGACACACACACATGCACACATACATCAGACATACTATAACACACACACACACACACACACCAGAAACACCAGACACACAACACATACACACATACATCAGACATACTATAACACACACACACACCAGAAACACCAGACACACACACATCAGACATACTATAACACACACACACACACACCAGAAACACCAGACACACACACATGCACACACACATCAGACATACTATAACACACACACACACACACCAGAAACACCAGACACACATACATAAGACATACTATAACACACACACACACACACCAGAAACACCAGACACACAACACATACACACATACATCAGACATACTATAACACACACACACACACACCAGAAACACCAGACACACACACATGCACACATACATCAGACATACTATAACACACACACACACACACACCAGAAACACCAGACACACAACACATACATCAGACATACTATAACACACACACACACACACCAGAAACACCAGACACACACACATGCACACATACATCAGACATACTATAACACACACACACACACACCAGAAACACCAGACACATACACACATACATCACACATACTATAACACACACACATACACGCGCACGCGCGCGCACGCACGCACGCACGCACACGCGCACACGCGCGCACGCACGCACGCACGCACGCACGCACGCACGCACGCACGCACGCACGCACACACACACACACACACACACTCGCGCTTTGAGGCCCGCGGTCGACAGCGGTTGGTGGGCCGCCTCCCTACTCATCCACCCCAGTCGACGCCCGGCCGCCCGGCGGGTAGCGCCTGTTGACGCCTCTGGGCAGGGTGCCGTCGCCAGAAGAGATGACACTGCACAAAGCACTGGTGCCGTTTCCGTGGTAAGAGGGTAGGGGTGGGGGTGGGGGGGGTGAACGTCCGCCTGGCTCCGTCTGGACGCCCTCGCAGCTGGCGGTGACGGCTGATGAGTGCGGCGGGCCGCCACCAGCGCGGTCGATATTCCACCCGGACCGATCCAGCAGCTTCACGGTACCAAAATGAACCAATTAAAAATACGTTCTCTATGCCGCTTGTCTGATGGTGCACGAATTCCCTTCGCAAGCAGTGCCCTTAAGGTATGTGCTCAAGCACTGTCTCACTATTTTCCTGAAGTATTAAACAAAAATCCAACAAGAGCTTGCCAAATTGTGGCGCGCAATTACTTTTTTCAGGCTTAAAAAGAAACACACCTCACACAACGAAGAGTAGAAAACTGGCCCACCTGATGTCTATCAGCAGGCATGTAGACTATGAACGGCTTTGAGAGACCACAATACCCACCAACTCATTGAGTAAAGCGATCGCATGGCCACCGACCGCAGTAAGGAACGGAAAAACATCGGACTTATTTCATAATACACTTTTTGTACATCTGCTAGTGTTTACGGGCCCAATATACATAGGTACAGTCTGTTACCGAATTATGTTCCGGGGAGGGGCTTGACATGACCGGTCAATGGAAGCATAGACCGTGCCGCTTCACAGCTGTTACTGGCAGGGTATACCGCGCCGCTTCGCTTTTAGGCCTTCGTTGCAGCCTGCCAGGCTCATGGTACGCGTCACTGTTCAAGGGCAGGAAGTCGCGTTCGCGGTCGTCACGTGACGTGACGTCACGTCGCGGTCGTCACGTGACAATCTGTCCTGCAGACATCAGAGGAGAGAGACATGTCTATGGTCTATGTGCGTGAGTGCTATAGGGCCATGAGATCCTTAGTTGAACTTGTAACTGAATGTGGGATAAAGATGAGGCTCATTCCATTTGGGTTCAAAGGACGCATCGACTTCAATGGTCATATAGCTGAGGCTTTTTCCGCAAGGACATCATAATACATAGTTTGTGATATATTTCGCTCCAAGCTTGACAAACAATAGGTGCGAAATCTGCTGAAATCCGCCGGCATACTCATGAAGACATCGTCTCAGGTCAGTGACCTTACCTGAAATGTCAACACGCTTTACATTGAGCGTTCTACCGTGATTGCCTGCATTTCTGTACAGAACATCATTGGATCTTATGTGTTTCAGTGCGGCTGCAAGGAACATGATGATTTATCACAGTGATATTTAATATGGCCTTCTCCTAGAAATTGTAACAATATTGTGGATTAAAAAACAATCGAGCGATTAAGCCATCGCGCACGGCCTTTTCTGATGATTCTGATGAAGTGCCGTGCACGATAGATCAAGCGCTACAAAATATAGCACTTTTGGCAATATGCTTACAATTTCATATTAAATGCCACTGTGATAGAACTTCATTGCATTTCAATAGGTTTTGCTGTAATGATCTGAATGAAAATCGCTCATGTACATACTACCTACGACAATAGAAACGCAGGGCCAAAATGCTCGCAGTAGTGTTTGAACCACTATCAAAAGAACAATATATAACAACAAAAGTTTTATAAATGTCGCACATCAAAAGGCGCGCAATGAATGCTAAACAATATACAAAAAAAAACTTCAGCGTGTTCGCGCAAACCCTTTGAAATTCATGCTGCAAAAACCTCAAGAGGAGATGGACCTCAGGAGGCAAGGGTAGGTGTGGTACGGACAGGGTTCAATCCTCTGACCTTGTGCTGGTTAATGCTAGCATTACAAATAACATGCAGTATGTAACGAGCCGTAACAGCCATAATTTTGATAATTAAAACAACCCCAGAGCAATGAGGTGCGTGGAAATTCCATAATAAGGTATTTTCATCCATTTCCCATTGTAAGCTGGGAGGTGAGAGTTTAGTGCTTGAACTCTGCTCTAATGTTAGCTCTCTGGTCTCTCTGAGACCAGCATGAAGCCGCGCACGCGCTCTCTCTCTCTCTCTCTCTCTCTGTCTCTCTGTCTCTCTGTCTCTCTGTCTCTCTGTCTCTCTGTCTCTCTGTCTCTCTGTCTCTCTGTCTCTCTGTCTCTCTGTCTCTCTGTCTCTCTGTCTCTCTGTCTCTCTGTCTCTCTGTTCTCTGTCTCTCTGTCTCTCTGTCTCTCTGTCTCTCTGTCTCTCTGTCTCTCTGTCTCTCTGTCTCTCTGTCTCTCTGTCTCTCTGTTCTCTGTCTCTCTGTCTCTCTGTCTCTCTGTCTCTCTGTCTCTCTGTCTCTCTGTCTCTCTGTCTCTCTGTCTCTCTGTCTCTTGTTCTCTGTCTCTCTGTCTCTCTGTCTCTCTGTCTCTCTGTCTCTCTGTCTCTCTGTCTCTCTGTCTCTCTGTCTCTCTGTCTGTCTGTCTGTCTGTCTGTCTGTCTGTCTGTCTGTCTGTCTGTCTGTCTGTCTGTCTGTCTGTCTGTCTGTCTGTCTGTCTGTCTGTCTGTCTGTCTGTCTGTCTGTCTGTCTGTCTGTCTGTCTGTCTGTCTGTCTGTCTGTCTGTCTGTCTGTCGTCTGTCTGTCTGTCTGTCTGTCTGTCTGTCTGTCTGTCTGTCTGTCTGTCTGTCTGTCTGTCTGTCTGTCTGTCTGTCTGTCTGTCTGTCTGTCTGTCTGTCTGTCTGTCTGTCTGTCTGTCTGTCTGTCTGTCTGTCTGTCTGTCTGTCTGTCTGTCTGTCTGTCTGTCTGTCTGTCTGTCTGTCTGTCTGTCTGTCTGTCTGTCTGTCTGTCTGTCTGTCTGTCTGTCTGTCTGTCTGTCTGTCTGTCTGTCTCTCTCTCTCTCTCTCTCTCTCTCTCTCTCTCTCTCTCTCTCTCTCTCTCTCTCTCTCTCTCTCTCTCTCTCTCTCTCTCTCATTTCTAGCTAGACCGCTGGTATGATTGCTCAATGGATTTGGCTTATTGCATTGGTCAGATAGATGAGACAAGGCAATTATTTTAGGGGTCAAAAGTAATTTCCATTGCAAGCCCAGCGTCGTGTATACAAATGAGTGTCTGCTTCATCATAAATGCGAGTTGCAACAATAATTGTGGCATGCCATATAATCAACCAAAAACAATGACTAAACAAATAAAATTCGCGGTCACATTTGGCGACAGCTCAACTTGGCTGTATCCAGATGCAGGTTGGTGGGGCCCTGATCCCCCCAAAAACCTATAGGAAACTAGGAAACTCCAGCCTTGATTATATTTATATGTACAAATATATATGTATATATATATGTGTGTGTGTATATATATATATATATATATATATATATTACATGCCGTATTTTGGGAGTGTTCGCTCTTTAATTCACGTCTGGTCGAAGGCCATAGCTATTGCAGCTTCTTTATGGACATTGAGGGCTTTCTGACTGTCTTGTCCATGTTCAAGTTCAGAGATCGAATTAACGAAGTTACTGACGCATGGTATTCCATAGTATCTTCACGATTATATTTGCCTGATTAAAACCGCTCATATACTTAAAACTGCATGCCCAAATCGACTCCATGGCATTTGGTTCAACTCGGCTGGCTGGTGACGAGGGGTAGCACCTACGGCCACGCTCGCCAGGGGGCCAGCGCCCAATATGCAGCTGAGAAGCAGCCTTAAGATCCCGGGACGGTGCGAGACAGCCGTCCAGGGAGTTGAGCCATCCCTTTACGGGCGTTCTGTCGCACTGCCAGCCCATAAATCGGCCCGCGCGATAAGCACAGCTTTGCCTAAATTGAACTAATTAACTTGCAATGCCCACCCATTCCTCTGAGACGGTGCCAGAAATTAGATGCCGTTCACGACGATTGCTGAGAGCTTCCTAGCCACGCGGCTCAGTCTATGGTGGACTGCCCGCCTGGATGGAGACAATTCACACCCTGGCAGAACTGCAGCTTTCTGGAGGGACTGAAGGCGCCGCAGGTTGATGATGAAATTACAAGACGCGTGGTATGCTGCACGTTGTATGTTGTGGGAAAATGCGAAATGAGATACGCTTCATGAGAGCATGGGAGAACGGCCCGAGAACGACTCACAGCCGTTCGTCTACGGGCTGCGTAGGTTCCATAGCCCACAGTGGGGTCTGCTATTCGTCGCCTGCTATGATCTGGATTGATCTCGTCGGCGACTACGATCCATAATGATCCCCATCTGGTCGCGGTGCAGTCATCAGCTGTTGCTGGCCGGCCTCCAGTGACGCTTGGTGGCCGCCCCGCGCACCGCCAGGTGTCGCGTGCTCGTCGTCCTTGCGGGGATTGCGGCACCGTCCCAGAGAGGCACGGGGCACCGTCCGCAGTGATGGGCCGCCGTCCTCGCGAAGAACGAGGCATCCCGCGCGCCGCGCCACCGTGGTCGACAGACGCGGGCGCAGCGACCAGTCCGGCGGCGCGTCTGAACGAAGCGACGGCCGGCCGGCTCATCAGTCGAGGGTGCTCTCAGTCGGTGAAGTGTGTCTGTATGTCTGTATGTCTGTGTGGCTGTGTGTGTGTGTGTGTGTGTACATCAGATTTCGTTTGTGTTTGGGCAGCGGCGGATCGCTGACCAGGCACTCGGCGGTCGGAGCCCATCGGCGGCGGCCGACCGCCGGACGGGCCGAGGTCGGTGCGATGATTCACCATTGTATTGATCGCGGCCGGCGAGACCAGCCTGACTGCACGGGCTCTGGCCGGCCGGCGCCCAGCCGCCACACTCGTCTGGCCGTGGCCGCCTCGCCACGCCTCATCTCGCTGGTCGGTGCCGCTCACCGATGACACGCACGAGCTCGTCGGCAACAGTGGCCGACGTGAGCAGGAAGGCGGCCGCGCCCGCTCGCCTGCCATCACCGCGAACGAGCTCGCCTCGCTGCGCTGCCGCTGCTGCCGCCGCTGCCGCCGCTGCTGCTGCTGCCGCTGCTGCCGCCGCCGCCGCGCTTCCCGGCCACTCTGACGTGCGCCACCCCCAGCCACTGTGGCGTGCAGCACCCCCAGCCACTGTGGCGTGCGCCACTCTCGCCAGTCGAGACGATCCTCCGAGGAGTCAGCTGACTGCCAGCCAGCCGACGGCTCACATCGCCGCCGAAGTACCCATCGCGTCGAAACCGCCGGCAACCCGGCACGCATCGGTCGCACTATCATCTCGGCCACGCTGACGGTACGACAGCGACTGGCGCCTCGCAAAATGTCGTCCCGCGTCTGAACCGGCTGTCGGACGGACAGCCCGTCGCTCATGGCAACGGGCTGATCGCCAGCTGCACCACCGCTCATAGCAACGGGCTGGTCGCCAGCTGCACCACCACCCGTGGCAACGGGCTGGTGGCCAGCTGCATCACCGCCCATAGCAACGGGCTGGTCGCTAGCTGCACCACCGCCCGTGGCAACGGGCTGGTTACCAGCTGCACCTGATGCAGCCGCCACAGCGAGCCGACTACAGCCGCCACAACGGCCGACTACAGCCGCCACAGCGGCCGACTACAGCCGCCACAACGGCCGACTACAGCCACCACAACGGGCCGACTACAGCCGCCACAGCGGGCCGACTACAGCCGCCACAACGGCCGACTACAGCCGCCACAACGACCGACTACAGCCGCCACAGCGGGCCGACTACAGCCGCCACAACGGCCGACTACAGCCGCCACAGCGGGCCGACTACAGCCGCCACAGCGGGCCGACTACAGCCGCCACAGCGGGCCGACTACAGCCGCCACAGCGGGCCGACTACAGCCGCCACAGCAGGCCGACTACAGCCGCCACAGCGGGCCGACTACAGCCGCCACAGCGGGCCGACTACAGCCGCCACAACGACCGACTACAGCCGCCACAGCGGGCCGACTACAGCCGCCACAGCAGGCCGACTACAGCCGCCACAACGGGCCGACTACAGCCGCCACAGCGGGCCGACTACAGCCGCCACAGCGGGCCGACTAAGGCCAGGGCGGCGGTAATACAGTGATTCAACCGGGCGCCTGGGAACCAGAGGTACGGGGTTCGATTCCCCCTAGTGCCCACCCATCCTGTCGGGGTGAGAGGTGGGCGACGAAATACGGCCTCAGCTGCCTAGTGCGTTGTAAAAGCTACAAACAACAACAACAAAAGGCCTATCATTGCCGCCACAACAGCCGACCACAGCCGCCGCACCAGGTGGCTGCGGCCACCAGTCACCAGCGCACAGACGCGAGCGCAGGGTGTGTCGGAACTGTGACACGGCCCGCGGTCCCATAGCACCACCCGACAGTGTCAGGCACCCACTGTCGGAACTGTGACACGGCCCGCGGTCCCATAGCACCACCCGACAGTGTCAGGCACCCACTGTCGGAACTGTGACACGGCCCGCGGTCCCATAGCACCACCCGACAGTGCCAGTCACCCACTGTCGGAACTGTGACACGGCCCGCGGTCCCATAGCACCACCCGACAGTGTCAGTCACCCACTGTCGGAACTGTGACACGGCCCGCGGTCCCATAGCACCACCCGACAGTATCAGGCACCCACTGTCGGAACTGTGACACGGCCCGCGGTCCCATAGCACCACCCGACAGTATCAGGCACCCACTGTCGGAACTGTGACACGGCCCGCGGTCCCATAGCACCACCCGACAGTGCCAGTCACCCACTGGTGTTACCGAGATGCTGTGTGCAAAGGCAATAGAGACCATTTCCACCCATCAGTTCGTTCGCCAGTTATTCTTCCAGCCGGTTAATTATAGCGGCTGGACTGCAACAGATCAACCAACGCCACACTGATACTGTAATCGAGTTTTAGCTTGGGCCAATTTCGCCGATTTACACGTCGTTAACCCGACTTAATTGCTAACATGTCGATATCGCGAAACGATAATGTTTCTGTACAGCTTCACAGTCTGCTCTGTTCCGCAGTCAGCTCTGCTCCACAGTCAGCTCTGCTACACCGTCAGCTCTGCTTCACAGTCAGCTCTGCTCCACCGTCAGCTCTGCTCCACAGTCAGCTCTGCTCCGCAGTCAGCTCTGCTTCACAGTCAGCTCTGCTCCACCGTCAGCTCTGCTCCACCGTCAGCTCTGCTTCACAGTCAGCTCTGCTCCACAGTCAGCTCTGCTCCACAGTCAGCTCTGCTCCACAGTCAGCTCTGCTCCACAGTCAGCTCTGCTCCACAGTCAGCTCTGCTCCACAGTCAGCTCTGCTCCACCGTCAGCTCTGCTTCACAGTCAGCTCTGCTCCACAGTCAGCTCTGCTCCAGTCACGCAGACTTCATTCCGTCCAATTTGTTTGTGCGTCAAACGTTATTCACGTGCGAACTCTCGCCGCTTCCAACGTCCACCAATACACCACTACCCAACAAACTGGAGTCAATGGACAATGACGAATAAAGCAACCGAGCGCGTGAAACTTCGCCACGTTCAAACGATACCACATCCACCCTCCATCGCCAGAACAGGCGCATACGACAGATACGAACCAAACTTCACCCGTCAAATAGAAATCCCCGCCGAAATCGGCAAAGCTTGATAATCGACGACGCAGAACGGTCTAAACGTTCACAAAACCGTCCACAACGTGGCGGCAGCACGTGTTCCCTCGTATAAAATTAACCACAGGGGAGAATCTCGGACGACCAAGCGCACGAGATTATTACCGCTTGCCTCGTTTTATGTCGAGTGTATCGGAAAAGTCTCTGTGATGTAAAATAAGCGAGCTGTGGGATGTTAGACCTTGTCGGACGGTCGAGCCGTGGGATGGCAGACCCTGTCGGACGGTCGAGCCGTGGGATGGCAGACCCTGTCGGACGGTCGAGCCGTTGGATGGCAGACCCTGTCGGACGGTCGAGCCGTGGGATGGCAGACCCTGTCGGACGGTCGAGCCGTAGGATGGCAGACTCTGTCGGACGGTCGAGCCGTGGGATGGTAGACCTTGTCGGACGGTCGAGCCGTGGGATGGCAGACCCAGTCGGATGGTCGAGCCGTGGGATGGCAGATCCTGTCGGGCGGTCGAGCCGTGGAATGGCAGATCCTATATTCGAGGCGCTTTGCTGTCAAAATCGGCGTACACGACGGCGCTGCTGATGTACCCCAGCCAACTCCACCATTTAAAGTCCGAGATGGCGTGAGATGGTGGAGGATGGCCGGCGCAGCTGCTGGCATCCAGGAGACTGGTAGGTGTGACGACTGGTGGGTGGGTCAAACCGGTGCGTCTTAAGCCAGCTGGCACCGGGCGACACAAGACTCCTCCCTCCTTACCGAGCAACACAACTCTACAAACACCACAGACGCCTCCCTCCGTACCGAACGACACAACTCTACAAACACCACAGACGCCTCCCTCCTTACCGAGCGACACAACTCTACAAACACCACAGACGCCTCCCTCCTTACCGAGCAACACAACTCTACAAACACCACAGACGCCTCCCTCCGTACCGAACGACACAACTTTAGACACCACAGACGCCTCCCTCCTTACCGAGCAACACAACTCTACAAACACCACAGACGCCTCCCCTCCTTACCGAGCAACACAACTCTACAAACACCACAGACGCCTGCCTCCTTACCGAGCGACACAACTCTACAAACACCACAGACGCCTCCCTCCGTACCGAGCAACACAACTCTACAAACACCACAGACGCCTCCCTCCTTACCGAGCGACACAACTCTAGACACCACAGACGCCTCCCTCCGTGCCGAACGACACAACTCTACAGACACCACAGACGCCTCCATCCTTACCGAGCAACACAACTCTACAAACACCACAGACGCCTCCCTCCGTACCGAGCGACACAACTTTAGACACCACAGACGCCTCCCTCCTTACCGAGCAACACAACTCTACAAACACCACAGACGCCTCCCTCCGTACCGAGCGACACAACTTTAGACACCACAGACGGTGCGCCTCCGTACCGAGCGACACAACTCTACAAACACCACAGACGCCTCCCTCCTTACCGAGCAACACAACTCTACAAACACCACAGACGCCTCCCTCCGTGCCGAGCGACACAACTCTAGACACCACAGACGCCTCCCTCCGTACCGAGCGACACAACTCTACAAACACCACAGACGCCTCCTCCGTACCGAACGACACAACTCTAGACACCACAGACGCCTCCCTCCTTACCGAGCGACACAACTCTAGACACCACAGACGCCTCCCTCCTTACCGAGCAACACAATTCTACAAACACCACAGACGCCTCCCTCCGTACCGAACGACACAACTCTAGACACCACAGACGCCTCCCTCCGTACCGAGCGACACAACTCTACAAACACCACAGACGCCTCCCTCCTTACCGAGCGACACAACTCTACAAACACCACAGACGCCTCCCTCCGTACCGTGCGACACAACTCTACAGATACCACAGACGCATCCCTCCGTACCGAGCGACACAACTCTACAGACACCACAGACGCCGCCCTCCGTACTGAGCGACACAACTCTTCAGACCCTCTCCACGGCGGTTACTAGCCTCCGGATCACAAACACTGCTGCTCTCCGGACTGCAGACCCTAGACCAGAAACACCAACGTTTAGAACAGAGCCACTAACCTCCGGACCAGAGGCACTACTCTCCGGATCAGAGATGCTTACCTCCGGACCAGATGCTATCATTCGAACCCGACGCCAACCTCAGGACCAGAGGCACTACTCTCCGGATCAGAGATGCTTACCTCCGGACCAGATGCTATCATTCGAACCCGACGCCAACCTCAGGACCTGAGGCACTACTCTCCGGATCAGAGATGCTTACCTCCGGACCAGATGCTATCATTCGAACCCGACGCCAACCTCAGGACCTGAGGCACTACTCTCCGGATCAGAGATGCTTACCTCCGGACCAGATGCCATCATTCGAACCCGACGCCAACCTCTGGACCAGAGACACTACTCTCCGGATCAGAGATGCTTACCTCCGGACCAGATGCTATCATTCGAACCCGACGCCAACCTCAGGACCAGAGACACTGGCCCCACAGACGATAATCATGGACGCCCCACCATGGATGTCCCAGTTTCTAAAGTCACAGTCATGAATATCTGAGTCCTGCAGGTTCGAACCCGACGTCAACGTCTGGACCAGATACACTGGCCCCACAGACGATAATCATGGACGCCCCACCATGGATGTCCCAGTTTCTAAAGTCACAGTCATGAATATCTGAGTCCTGCAGGTTCGAACCCGACGCCAACCTCTGGACCAGAGACACTGGCCCCACAGACGATAATCATGGACGCCCCACCATGGATGTCCCGGTTCCTAAGGTCACAGTCACGGATATCTGAGTCCTGCAGGTTCGAACCCGACGCCAACCTCTGGACCAGAGACACTGGCCCCACGGACGATAATCATGGACGCCCCACCATGGATGTCCCAGTTCCTAAGGTCACAGTCACGGATATCTGAGTCCTGCAGGTTCGAGCACCGACGGCGGTATGGGATGGGGAGTTTTGATTATTTGGGCTTAAGGGCGCGCCGACTACTCGGTCATTTGGCGCCCATGGGATGGGGAGTGTGGGTGGTCATGTGTCGGAGTCCATTTGGCAGACGACGGACCCGCCGACCCAGCGAGGTCACCTCAGGTCACCTCAGTCGGTTTGAGTGGCGAGATATACGCCGACGTTAGCTGCCCGTCTGCTAGCTGGCACCGCGACGGCGGCGACGATCGGACAAGTTGCCTCGAACGTCCATCACGTCACACCAGTCAGACACCGATTTAGATCCCAATTAAAGCCCGTCGGACACCGGCGGGCCTTAATTGGATCCAAATTTACAGCTGATCCGTGAGCTGAGGACGAATGGACGTGGCCGGGTTTAGGCCGTGAAGTCGGGATTATGACGTGGGGTCGGGATTATGTCGTGGGGTCGGGATTATGTCGTGGGGTCGGGATTATGACGTGGGGTCGGGATTATGTCGTGGGGTCGGGATTATGTCGTGGGGTCGGGATTATGTCGTGGGGTCGGGATTATGTCGTGGGGTCGGGATTAGGCCGTGGGTCAGGATTAGGCTGTGTGGTCGGGATTAGGCCGTGTGGCCGTGGGGCAGGGATTATGCCGTGTGGCCGTGGGGCCGGGGTTAGGCCAGATGAGGTTACGACAGCGAGCAGCACCGGGCGGCACAGCGGCCGACCGTGGTAGGGAGACGAGACCAGCACAGCCGGCGACAGCCCTCGCGGCTTACCTGGTCGAGATGAAAGACGCCCAACATCAAACGCCGACACTTATATTTATGGCATCCATTTGTCATCGTGTTGAAACAGCCACTTTGACGCACATGCTCCGCTGATATTCATTTACGGGAGGAGGGGGGTCAGCCATCACAAATCAAGGGAGATCGATGCCTTCATGGTACACATGATAAGATACTACAGAGAACGTGGCCATCCGATGAATCCCGTGTACCTCCGTGAATAACCAGCGCGAGACTGAGCACCGCGGTGGTGGAGTGGTGCTTTACGGCGTGCCGACTACTTAGGTCATTTTGCGCCAACAACGCAAACTGTCATCATCTTGGTTGGAAAAGGAGAATTAACTGTTATCTGCATGCTTACAATGGGCGATAGATAACGTCAAAACGTGTTGAAGGAATGTCCTCAGATGCAGCTATCAAGGAGCCATCTGCTAGCATTTGTCGCAACGACCTATCGACACTTCGGGCCCAGATACATGCGACTGCGTGCCGGTTCCAATGTCGGGCAACAAGTTCACCGTGGATGGGATGGAACAGCGTGCACACATAGGGCGGTCACCCGCCGCTAAAAGGTACCTGTGTCGCCAGTGTATGTGTAAGTCGGTCACCTGCTGTTAAAAGGTACCTGTGTCGCCAGTGTATGTGTAAGTCGGTCACCTGCCGTTAAAAGGTACCTGTGTCGCCAGTGTATGTGTAAGTCGGTCACCTGCTGTTAAAAGGTACCTGTGTCGCCAGTGTATGTGTAAGTCGGTCACCTGCAGTTAAAAGATACCCGTGTCGCCAGTGCATGTGCAAGTCGGTCACCTGCCGTTAAAAGGTACCTGTGTCGCCAGTGTATGTGTAAGTCGGTCACCTGCTGTTAAAAGGTACCTGTGTCGCCAGGTGTGTGTAAGTCGGTCACCTGCCGTTAAAAGGTACCCGTGTCGCCAGTGTATGTGTAAGTCGGTCACCTGCCGTTAAAAGGTACCTGTGTCGCCAGTGTATGTGTAAGTCGGTCACCTGCCGTTAAAAGGTACCTGTGTCGCCAGTGTATGTGTAAGTCGGTCACCTGCCGTTAAAAGGTACCTGTGTCGCCAGTGTATGTGTAAGTCGGTCACCTGCCGTTAAAAGATACCCGTGTCGCCAGTGCATGTGCAAGTCGGTCACCTGCCGTTAAAAGGTACCTGTGTCGCCAGTGTATGTGTAAGTCGGTCACCTGCTGTTAAAAGGTACCTGTGTCGCCAGGTGTGTGTAAGTCGGTCACCTGCCGTTAAAAGGTACCCGTGTCGCCAGTGTATGTGTAAGTCGGTCACCTGCCGTTAAAAGGTACCTGTGTCGCCAGTGTATGTGTAAGTCGGTCACCTGCCGTTAAAAGGTACCTGTGTCGCCAGTGTATGTGTAAGTCGGTCACCTGCCGTTAAAAGGTACCTGTATCGCCAGTGTATGTGTAAGTCGGTCACCTGCCGTTAAAAGGTACCTGTGTCGCCAGTGTATGTGTAAGTCGGTCACCTGCCGTTAAAAGGTACCTGTGTCGCCAGTGTATGTGTAAGTCGGTCACCTGCCGTTAAAAGGTACCCGTGTCGCCAGTGTATGTGTAAGTCGGTCACCTGCCGTTAAAAGGTACCCGTGTCGCCAGTGTATGTGTAAGTCGGTCACCTGCCGTTAAAAGGTACCTGTGTTGCCAGTGTATGTGTAAGTCGGTCACCTGCCATTAAAAGGTACCTGTGTCGCCAGTGTGTGTAAGTCGGTCACCTGCCGTTAAAAGATACCTGTGTCGCCAGTGTGTGTGTAAGTCGGTCACCTGCCGTTAAAAGGTACCTGTGTCGCCAGTGTATGTGTAAGTCGGTCACCTGCCGTTAAAAGATACCCGTGTCGCCAGTGTATGTGTAAGTCGGTCACCTGCCGTTAAAAGATACCCGTGTCGCCAGTGTATGTGTAAGTCGGTCACCTGCCGTTAAAAGGTACCTGTGTCGCCAGTGTATGTGTAATTCGGTCACCTGCCGTTAAAAGGTACCTGTGTCGCCAGTGTATGTGTAAGTCGGTCACCCGCCGTTAAAAGGTACCTGTGTCGCCAGTGTATGTGTAATTCGGTCACCTGCCGTTAAAAGGTACCTGTGTCGCCAGTGTATGTGTAAGTCGGTCACCTGCCGTTAAAAGGTACCTGTGTCGCCATGTGTGTGTTAGTCGGTCACCTGCCGTTAAAAGGTACCCGTGTCGCCAGTATATGTGTAAGTCCGTCACCTGCCGTTAAAAAGTACCCGTGTCGCCAGTGTATGTGTAGGTCGGTCACCTGCCGTTAAAAGGTACCCTTGTCGCCAGTGTATGTGTAAGTCGGTCACCTGCCGTTAAAAGGTACCTGTGTCGCCAGTGTATGTGTAAGTCGGTCACCTGCCGTTAAAAGGTACCTGTGTCGCCAGTGTGTGTGTAAGTCGGTCACCTGCCGTTAAAAGGTACCTGTGTCGCCAGTGTATTGTAAGTCGGTCACCTGTCGTTAAAAGGTACCTGTGTCGCCAGTGTGTGTGTAAGTCGGTCACCTGCCGTTAAAAGGTACCTGTGTCGCCAGTGTGTGTAAGTCGGTCACCTGCCGTTAAAAGGTACCTGTGTCGCCAGTGTGTGTGTAAGTCGGTCACCTGCCGTTAAAAGGTACCTGTGTCGCCAGTGTATGTGTAAGTCGGTCACCTGCCGTTAAAAGGTACCTGTGTCGCCAGTGTATGTGTAAGTCGGTCACCTGCCGTTAAAAGGTACCTGTGTCGCCAGTGTGTGTGTAAGTCGGTCACCTGCCGTTAAAAGGTACCTGTGTCGCCAGTGTATGTGTAAGTCGGTCACCTGCCGTTAAAAGGTACCTGTGTCGCCAGTGTATGCGTAAGTCGGTCACCTGCTGTTAAAAGGTACCTGTGTCGCCAGTGTATGTCCAATCCGAAGACGACATCGGGCACGGTCCTCCCTATTATGTGCACGAACTGGAGACTGCCACGTCCCGAGTGATGACTTGCCTAGCTTAAGTTGTCTGAGCTTCATGTTCCAATCGTGTTGCCATTTTCGA
This sequence comes from Ashinkailepas kermadecensis, assembly GCA_034440615.1. Classification (NCBI taxonomy): domain Eukaryota; kingdom Metazoa; phylum Arthropoda; class Thecostraca; family Neolepadidae; genus Ashinkailepas; species Ashinkailepas kermadecensis. The sequence continues at coordinate 53,442 of JAOTOM010003129.1, forward strand.
CGTACGAAGGACGATATCGGTGTCCTGAATCCCGAGAGGAATGGTCTCTGCCAGGGTCTGCCACCGTCTCCGGGCCAGACGGGTTCTGTTGCTGTCTGCCACCGTCTCCGTAGCCAAATCAGCAGCCTCATTGCCAGTCAGACCTACGTGACTAGGGGTCCACATGAAAACTACACCGTCTTCCCCATCATAGAAAGAAATCAAGGTAATTGTGATAGCATTCAATATGTGGTTGTGATTACACGCTTTTAGAGCCAAGAGGCTGCTATAAGGGTTATTGATTATCAAGTGTTGTTTTTCTGCCGCGGTCTCCGTCGGCATTTTTAATAAAACGAAGAGCTTTTGCAATGGGCACAACAGCTGCCTTTAAAATGGCATAACAGCTCCATTTACAATGGCACAACAGGGCTGCCTTGAGAATGGCACAACAGAGCTGCCTTTAGAATGGCATAACCGAGCTGCCTTTAGAATGGCACAACAGATCTGCCTTTAGAATGGCATAACAGAGCTGCCTTTAGAATGGCATAACATTACTGCCATAAACATTGATGAATGTCTCGGGGGTCCTAAAGATGTAATACATGCCTAACATACAAAAGAAAGCACATCCTGTCCCGCTACTGAGATTTGATCTGTCAGCATAGATCTCGATGATCGATATACGACTGGATCCTCCTTAATGCACGCATACCAAAGTCAGCGGAGCTAACATCGGTCTTTCGGGCGTCACACAATGAGAGGTCACGGATGCCCTCGATCCGCCGCCACGGGGCCGTAGCTGGAATGGCAAGCTGCGCTACGTATCCCGGCTTAATTCTGCATTTGTAAAGCGAATTGGCAATGCTCAGGTTGAAGGGCAGAAGCAGTTTCCTGGTAGTCGGCCGTATGGAAGATAGAGCGGCAAGCTAGTTGCCTATTTGCGCTTCAGGGCGCATCGACATCATTGGTCACATGGCTGCCATGTAGACCGGAAAATACCCAGAGGTCAGTTGGGCGTCATAGGTTTGGACTGGCTTGCGAGTATCTCAGTCCTAGCATTTCACGTCGAAGTGACAAAGGAGGCTCGCCAGCCTCAGCAAGAAGGCTGTCAGTTGGCGAGGTTCGAAACACACCTTTGGCAACACGGAGAGCGGCGTTGTGCACAGCATCCAGCGTACGCTTAGTAGTCTGGGAAGCACCGTCGTAGCTAAAACTTCCGAAGTCAATCCGTGAACGAATCAGAGCACGACACATAAGTAGGGAGACACTCCGATCTGATCCGTGTGAGCAACGAGAGACAACTTTCGAAGCCTGCAGCCCCCGGTGCAGCTATCCTTCAGCCGCGTTATGTACTTAAAAATACTTGGTCGGTCCATCCATGTCCCCAGAGATCGGACTGACAGTTGAACAGGTACGGGTCGTCCACGGATCCTAATAAAGAGGTCCGAACATTGCCTACGGCGACGGTAGCAAACAGCTGCTGCCTTCGTGCACCAGAAACGGAAACCGGTTGTATGGACCATTTTTCGATTTCCCGACAGCCGGTTGAAGTTGCCCCTGCACGCCGCTCACACTGCGAGAGCAGCACCACACGGAAACGTCGTCTGCAAGGAGAGCTCGCCCCGTTGATACCGGTAATTCATTGTCTATATCATTGATGGAAATCCCGAATAATACTACACTTGGTACGCTTCCTTGTGGCACACCGTCAGCCTGCATTAATCAGTCTGAGACAGTCCCAGCTATCTGCACTCGGAAGTGAGTGTGTGACCATCGTCGGGCCAAGTTGTGCGGCGGCCGATGACGGCCGTGTAGAAAGGATTGAGCTGCACGCGTGTTGTAAATGCATTTGTGTGCGATTTGCTCTGTCTTTCCGGCACATAATACACCTCAATTGTATACAAACCTAAGTAATTAAGTTTTAAAAGATGCACCCCAGTAGTGGGGAATATTGTGTTCGACACACTGCAGCAGCATTACAGTGCATTTTTAACAGAGAAGTTCTGGGAACCGTCACTGAACTTCTCAACATTAGTCTGGAAGGAGGGGGCCATGAGGAGCCCGAGACAGTGGTGAGGCGTACCCATGTCGCTCTGGGCCGATCCCAGACACACCCCGAATTAATCAGGTAGGGGGTCACCCTGGCGCTAGATGCGCCGGTGGGGGCACGCCCGGACCTCCGGCACCTAGGGTGCGGGAACGGAGACGGCCTGGGGAGGTTATGGCCTGGGGCGATGACGGCCTAAGGCGGTGGCGACCTGGGGCGATGACAGCCTGGGGCGATGACGGCCCGGGGCGATGACGACCTGGGACGATGACAGCCTGGGGCGATGACGGCCTAAGGCGGTGGCGACCTGGGGCGATGACAGCCTGGGGCGATGACGGCCCGGGGCGATGACGACCTGGGACGATGACGACCTGGGGCGGTGACGACCCGGGGCGATGACGACTCGGGGCGGTGGCTACCTGGGGCGATTATGGCCTGGGTCGATGACGGCCTGGGGCGGTGACAGCCTGGGGCGGTGAGTGTGGGCCGGGAGGCCTGCAGGGGACGGCGCGCTCCAGTTGCTCTAACGATGCAGGGCCTTGGGTAATTAGGCGGATAGAGTAGATAGCTAGGGTTAGATCGGCCAAGAGTGGGTGATGGACTGCTGTTAGTACGACATCTCGCCACCGGCCACGAGGTGCATGCGCCGGATGGGTCATCAAGGCACGCAAGCGCCCTCGCCAAGACAAGACAGCAGGACTTCAGCGTCCAGTCCCGTTCCGAAGCCCTGGAGTTGGACTGGCCCGGCACCTCGCAGCGGGACAAGAGGCCCCCGGGATGGTAATTGGGACCGAGACTGAACGTCTTGGGTGGCGCGTTGCACCCCACTCTCATCCGCCATTCGAAAGAAAGTTCATCCGGAAAACATCAAGGGTGCTGGTATTACGCCCAGAGCAGACAGACATTTGGACAAACTCTAACTTCAGGCGGCCGGATGCCATTTAATCAAACTTGCATGCGGCCTTCTCCGAACGGCCTTCTACATCTCTCCGACATAGCGCACTGCGGCTTCCACGAAAATGCCGCCGCCACACATCAGCTAGGCGGTGGACTTATTGCTCTATGCCACACCAACGCAAATACCATTTTCACCAGACGATCTGCGTTCCACCGAACCACTCAATAATATGGGTTGGTAGGCTAAGCCATTACGATGAGTCCCGATGATCGGTTCCAGGACTGCATAGGATTTCAGATCATGTGGTCGATCTGATCAGATATTCGGTCCCTGAGTGCCGTACCTCGTCCTGGTTAGAGGGTGACCAGCTGCCAACAGGTGCTGTCCTGTAACATACAGTGGACTCTACCTGTCTGCCAACAGGGGCTGCCCTGCAACCGACAGTGTACTATACCTGTCAACAGGAGCTACCCTACAACAGACCATGCACTCTATATGCCAACAAGAGCTGCCCTACAACCGACAATGTACTTTATCTGCCAACAAGAGCTGCTCTGCAACATACAGTTGACTCTACCTGTCTGCCAACAGGGGCTGCTCTACCAGATATTGGAATATATCTGCCAACAGGCACTATCCTGAAAGCGACAATGGACTCCATCCCTCAGCAGAGACCGCAACCAGACTTAGGTCGATCTCTTTCATAGATGTCTGGTACCCACTGTCTGGTGACCGCTGTTCAATGGCCACTGTCTGGTGGCCATTGTGCGGTAACCACTGGCCGTGATGACCACTGTCTAATGATGACCACTGTCTGGTGACCACTGTCTGTGATGGCCACTGTCTGGTGACCACTGTCTGTGATGGCCACTGTCTGGTGGCCACCGTCTGGTGACCAGTCTGGTGGCCACTGTGCGGTAACCACTGTCCGCGATGACCACTGTCTGTAATGACCACTGTCCAGTGGCCACTACTGTCTGGCGACCACTGTCTAGTGGCCACGGTCTGGTGACCACCGTCTGGTGCCCACTGTTCAATGGCTACTGTATAGTGGCCATTGTGCGGTAACCACTGACTGTTGACCACTGTCTGTGATGACCACTGTCTGGTGGCCACTGTCTGGTTGCCACTGATTGTGGTGACCACTGTCTGGTGAGCGCTGTCTGGTGACCATTTTCTGTGATGACCACTGGCTGGTGACCACTGGCTGCTGACCACTGTCTGGTGACCACTGTCTGGTGACCATGGTCTAGTGGCCACTGTCTGATGACCACTGTCTGGTGACCACTGTTCAATGGTCACTGTCTGATGGCCATTGTGAGGTAACCATTGACTGTGGTGACTACTGTCTGTGATGACCACTGTCTGGTGACCACTGTCTGGTGGCCACTGTCTGGTGACCACTGCTCAGTATGATGACCAGTGTCTGGTGAGCGATGTCTGGTGACCGCTGCCCGGTCCGCCCCAGCAGCCCGCTGTCACAGCCGACAGTCAGATGGCGGGCTGCCTCCAGATCACGAGCCGCGCAGACGACCATTGGCGTGCCAATTTCAATTCCGACGGGACCTCACCGCCTCGTGAGCGAGTTATCGAGCCGAGGCGACCGCGTTACCGCCCGGACCTGAGTCCCGGCACAGTGGTGGCCCTGCAGTTCCGCGTCCAGTCGCCTCCGCGTGCCGAACCGGGGCCCGGTGACGAGACATGCCCGGTGGCCGAGCGTGCCGAACCGGGGCCCGCTGACGAGACATGCCCGGTGGCCGAGCGCTGCCCACCGATCTGGGTCGACAACGATCCCGGCGAGTGTCAGAGGCTAACTACACCGCCTGACGACACTGCCTGACGACACTGTCTGACGACAACGACACTGCCTGACGACACCCTCCTGCCGCGCCCCCAGGCGGTGGCCGGTAGGGACGGCAGCGAGACGACAGCCAGCGTCGTCACGAACGCGGAGAGGTCGCTGCCAACGTGTTCAACGTCGTGACGTCAAATCTAGGAGCGCGCACCGCCCCAATATCCCCGGCACCCAATCCTCCAGTCGCAGACTGGCAGCCGGGCGGGATGCCTGCCGGCTCTGCCCGCTCGGCACACCGCTGATTGCAGCCGAACCACTGGCCGGCGGTCGCCAGAGGATGCGGTAGTTTCCTGTTGGTTGGTTGGTTGGTTATTGATTCTACGACACGTCGACCGTTGAGTCATTTAGCGTCGCCAATCTCTCACGCCGATTGGTCGCGGGCGAAGAGTAGCGACAGGTGAGACTCGAACCCACAACCTTTCGATTGTGAGACGAGCATCTTACCCCTAGACCACTCGTCCCCGCGGTAGTTTCCTCGGCAGGCAAATACCGCCGTCGCTAATACAATCACGCCGACTGCCGCCTGTCCTGACGCCACACCCCCAATCGGACCTGCCCTGGGCGCGCCTCTGTCGGCACCGCCACCGCCTGCCCTGACGTCACACCCACAAATCTGACCTGCCCTGGGCGCGCCTCTGTCGGCACCATCGCCACATTCCCTGGCGCCACACCCAAGATCGGACCTGCCCTGGGCGCGCCCCTGTCGGCACCGCCGCCCGCCGCCACCGATGGCAGTGTCGGTTCACGCGGCCATTGACTGGCTGAGCTCATGTTAGCCACTGCTCGTCGATCGCCGTTAGTCAATGCTGCCGGCCGGAGGCCCAACACAGCCGCCGACCCAGCACCGCTGCCGACTTAACATTGCCGTTGGCCCAACTCTGTCGGCGGCTCATCACTGCTGCTGGGCCAGCGATGTCGCCGAGCCAACACCAGCGGCACGGCTGCGTGACGTCAGCAGCACCGCGTGACGTCAGCAGCGCCGTGTGACGCGGCCGTGACCGTCGTGACGACGTATTGATCCGACTGTGATGTGCCGTGAGGAATGCCGCCTGGACGGACAGCGGCGCATGGCCGACCTGATGGCGGCACCGGCTGGTGTGCGGGTGGTCCCCCCCCCCCCCTCTCCGGTCCAAAGAGCACCGGCGACAGGTCTTCGAGTTCAGACCGGGAGTGTATATCAGGGGAAGAGGACTGCGGTGGGAAGTGCATATCAGCCGCAATATTTCGAGGCCGTACATCCTCCTCTCAATCTTTTCAGGCAAGACCACAATTTTCTTCAAAGTTTGCTCTGCGATTTGGGAAATTACGACGTTTGTGCCCCTTCCCCCCCCCGAGCAGATCGGATCTATCCACCTGAGCATAGAAATCAAGAGTACACACATGCTGCGAATAGTAACAGTGATCAAGGACGGATCCAGGGGGGCATCAAGCCATGGCCAAAAAAGCTGTAAGGGCGTGAGGTCAACGTGCAATTTGCACCCCGGACGCAATCTTTTGAACCGATGCGACTGCGGAGCGCATCGCCCCTCTCCCCTCCCGGTGTATCGCATGTTTGTTTGTTTCACATGTTTCGCACTCTTGCTATGTGTACAGGCCAGGAATTGGGGACATTTGGGGGAAATATGACGGTTTGTCGGAAGTTGCCCCCCCCCCTGAACCGATCGGCTGGATCCGACCTTGCCAGTGACGGGTCTGTCCGCTCCCGGACAGTGCCTGTGACGGGTCTGCCCGCTTTAGAACAGTATTGGCGACCGATGTGGCACGCGCTATCGATATCCGCTAATAGCGTGGCGGCCTATTGATCCGGGCCGATACAAAACACACGCAGGCGGCAGCAGGCGAGAGCCGGCCATCGTCAGGACTGCAGAATACCACGACAGCCGGCCAGCGTCAGGACTGGAGGATACCACGAGAGCCGACCAGCGTCAGGACTGGAGAATACCACGACAGGCGGCCAGCGTCAGGACTGGAGAATACCACGAGAGCCGACCAGCGTCAGGACTGGAGGATATCACGAGAGCCGACCAGCGTCAGGACTGGAGGATACCACGACAGCCGGCCAACGTCAAGACTGGAGGATACCACGACAGCCGGCCAGCGTCAGGACTGGAGAATACCACGAGAGCCGTCCATCGTCAAGACTGGAGGATACCACGACAGCCGTCCATCGTCAAGACCGGAGGATATCACGAGAGGCGACCAGCGTCAGGACTGGAGAATACCACGAGAGCCGTCCATCGTCAAGACTGGAGAATACCACGAGAGCCGTCCATCGTCAAGACTGGAGAATACCACGAGAGCCGTCCATCGTCAAGACTGGAGAATACCACGACAGCCGTCCATCGTCAAGACTGGAGGATATCACGAGAGGCGACCAGCGTCAGGACTGGAGGATACCACGACAGCCGGCCAACGTCAAGACTGGAGGATACCACGACAGCCGTCCAGCGTCAGGACTGGAGAATACCACGAGAGCCGTCCATCGTCAAGACTGGAGAATACCACGAGAGCCGTCCATCGTCAAGACTGGAGGATACCACGAGAGCCGACCAGCGTCAGGACTGGAGGATACCACGAGAGCCGGCCAGCGTCAGGACTGGAGAATACCACGACAGCCGTCCATCGTCAAGACTGGAGAATACCACGAGAGCCGTCCATCGTCAAGACTGGAGAATACCACGAGAGCCGTCCATCGTCAAGACCGGAGGATACCACGAGAGCCGGCCAGCCGTATATATTATAGCCTAATGCATTAAAGTGTTCGATAGGGTCAGGGGTGTGAGAGCGATTTTGTAAGTTGGAAGGCACCTTGCCTGCTTAAAGTTTCAAGTTGGAGGGACAAATTAAAGAATATCTGCCGTCATCCACGAATATTTTCTTTTTAAATAAAATTGCAGAAGTTAACTGTTTCAGTTCCATGTTCGTGCTTCCAGCCAAGCGAGAAAATGCACTCCTTGCGGATGTCTACATTAGACCATAATAGAAGAAAGTGAAGGCAAACCAATGGTATAACCCAACGCTGTCGACACACCCGGCGCATACACGCTTAGACGTGGTCGGTGGTTAAAGTACCTTGGGCATGGCTTAGACAATGTAGCGTAAGTTTGTGCGGTGCGCACCAGAATTGATTTGACCAGAGTCCACAACGGAAAACTGCTCGCAGTAAATTCTAGCCTGGGAGAAATAAGAAAGTCAGACTTCGCTGTTAGGTCCTTGGTATGAACGCTTGAAACCAATTTTAATTTTCAGTTATTTGCGATTGCAATCGATGAACCACGAAAACTTCCCTGGTCGTAGGCAACGCGCCACGTCTGAAAACAGATCGATATGTCAACGTAAATTGCACATATGAACAGTACAGAGATAAAGACCATAAAGTTGGTATGGGAAATTTGTAGGACCCTGTTCGAAGAATAACACTTTACCAGTTCGGAGTGATATATAGGTACAGTGAAAGGCATAACCCGAATTCATCAGCATTTTACAATACCACCGAAATGTATACTTCATGCCTGCGGTTATATTTTGTTGTACATGAACATCATTCAAACAATCAAAACTACGTAACTACCTACCAATCATCAAAGTTGCATTGCTTTTGTAATTTGCAACATAAAACATCGCACACTTGACCAGCTCGCTGACTACCCCCTCCCCGACACGGTCGATCGCGATCTCAGGGAGTTTCCTGATCACTTCATCCTCCCCCCACCCCGAGATCTCCACCTCTGTACAACGTAATTAAATATGGTGAAACAATGTTTCAAAACGTACGAGCGTGTAATCCGTGGTTGAAACAGATATAGAACGCGTACTCATAAACAGACCAATTATATTTCTCCAACTGCAGACATCAAGAAAAGCCATCATAGCATAAATACACCGTTTTCATTTGCTTAAAACCAAATTCTTGTGTACCAGAATCAAGAACAATGGTGACCTAAATGTCGAAGTTACAGCTATTCTATTCTAATTAGCTGTTCTAGCCAGAATTGTGCTCGACTCGAGTTGAATCGAAAATCGACTCATGAATCAATCGTTTTTGGATGAGTCGCGAGTTGAATCGATTTTCCCCCCAAAATATATCTTGAGTCGTGAGTTGAATCACATCTTTCTAAAAAATTGAGTTGAATCATGAGTCAATCATTAAAATCACAATGAATCATTTGAGTCTTATGACTCAAATGCAAGTTATGAACAAATGATATAAAGCATGTATCTTTGTGAATAGTATGCCATGACACAAAGTATGGAGTAAACACACAGCATAACTATTCATGCTTAGCATTACAGTTGTCAACTTGTCAGCTGCCAGTGAGTAAAGAATGAGGGTACTGAAGTTATTTACCAAAAACCAATGACAATAACTACAAATAAGTATTAATGTTAAGCTTGGTATTCACAATCAGTATCATGCATGAGTAAATCCTAGTGCCAGGAACACGACACAGAAATGGGTTGTGATTGTGAAAAAGAATATGGAACGGAAACGGTCCTGCAATTGCAATATGTATCTGCACTGAATAAAATTGCGTTGGTTTGTTATTTGTCACGCGCGCGTCTGATATGTAGTAAGACAAAAGACTGACATCACTACAGGAGTTTTGTAATGAATTAGATACTTATTTTCTTTTTTAGTTGCGGTGCTTGCAACTCAACATCGTTTATTGTTTCATCCTCCACACTTTTATCCAAGCAAATTCATCAACAAAGCGGCCAAACACCGATATAAATTATTTTGTATAGCTCACTTCTGAAATGAATGCTCGACACACTTGTCGCGTATGCGAAACTTGGCGCACACGCGACAAAGCATATATATATATATATATAAGATGCTTTGAGATCAAAACATCTGTGAAATAAATTATTTTTGCTATAATTTTGTTTTCACCTCACTTTATATTATTATATATAATGTGAGTTGAAAACAAGGTTATAGCAAAAATAATTGATTCAACAGACATTCTTATGTCAAAGCATATTTATCTGTGTCCAATTAAATAAGGAATTATATATATATATATATATATATATATATATATATATATATATATATATATATGTGGGGGTGGGGCAGTGCACACTGAATCACATGGCTCATGAGTTTGATACCACTGAGTCGGATCTGAATCGATTCAAATTTCTGTCAGTCTGTTTGAGTCGTGAGTCGAATCATGCTTTGTGAGCTCTGAGTCTGAATTGAGTACAATCAAATAATTTTGACCTGCTCTGAATCATGAGTCGAATCAGATCTCAAGATATATGAGTCACATGTGAGTCGACTAAAAAAAAATTGAGTACAGGACAAGTCTGGTTCTAGCCTACATCAGAGGATATTAAAAAAAAATGATTCCTCTTACCAAACGATGCTTGTCAGAAATCACGGCCGATTGCGACGAATGGGGTTGATTGGCGCAGGCCGTTAGCGTCGTGGCCGCTGAGGAGGCCTGTAAATGTGTACCTATAAACCTGCAAGGACCCTGGAAATAATCAGCAGCAGCTTCAGCTGTCAGGTTTGCTCCGCTCAGCATCCATTAATCTCACCCCGGGCTGACGGACATGGAACCATGTGTCGCAACACGAACCACTGCAGTGGTTCGTGTTGCGACACATGGTTCCATGTCCGTTCCACAGTGCACTGTGACAATGCCGGAAGGTCTAGGATTGTCTGCCGAGCACTTGTGGCGTCTGAAGGATTGTTGCCAGGTACTTCTGTCGCTCTGGAGGGAAGGTCTAGAGGATTGTCTGCCGAGCACCTCTGTGGCGGTCTGAAGGATTGTCTGCCGGGCACCTCTGTGGCGGTCTGGAGGAGTGTGCTGGGCACCTCTGTGGCAGTCTCGAGAAGTATCTGCCGAACACCTCTGTGGCGGTCTGGAGGTGTCTGTCGGGCACCTCTGTGGCGGTCTGGAAGAGTGTGTGCTGGGCACCTCTGGCAGTCTCGAGAAGTGTCTGCCGGGCACTTCCGTGGCGGTTTGGAGGGGCAGCCTGGAGGAATGTCTGCCGGGCACTTCTGTGGCGGTCTGGAGGAGTGTGTGCTGGGCACCTCTGTGGCTGTCAGGAGTGTGTGACGGGCACTTCTGTGGCGGTCTGGAGGTGTCTGTCGGGCACCTCTGTGGCGGTCTGGAGGAGTGTGTGCTGGGCACCTCTGTGGCTGTCAGGAGTGTGTGACGGGCACTTCTGTGGCGGTCTGGAGGTGTCTGCCGGGCACCTCTGTGGCGGTCTGGAGGAGTGTGTGCTGGGCACCTCTGTGGCTGTCAGGAGTGTGTGACGGGCACTTCTGTGGCGGTCTGGAGGTGTCTGCCGGGCACCTCTGTGGCGGTCTGGAGGAGTGTGTGCCGGGCACTTCTGAGGCTGTCTGGGTGGGCAGCCATCAGCCGCCTCCACAGCCATGTCAAGTACAATCCCGGACTTAATGGCCGGAACCCCAACCCACCCGGACAGGTTTCAGAACATGCCGAGTGAATATAAATCAGAGTTCAGCGGCCAGTGGTCCATATTTCACCGCCGAATGTTTCTGGAGGCGGCAGTCTACACGGAGGGAAATGGCACTTCTGAAGTCCACTGAAATTCGAAAAGAACGCCTTGTTTTATGAGCATGCATAATTCAACACATAACAGTGCCGCGGCACGTATGAGGCACAGCGATCATAGCTGCCACGTGCTATTTCCTCTGTTGTTTTCTTAGATTGCAGTCCCGGCCGCCGTCCCGAGCGTCTCGCAGTAAGCTGACATGAGATATATGAACCTAGGTCAACTTGATAAGTGCGATTTAGAAGATAGAAGTTACCCGTGGTGTAGAAAGGAAGGTGGCAGTGTGATGTAGTGTTCAAAATGCATGTGCAAACGCCGCCTTTGCGGACGTGAGTAGTGGTATCCTGTCTATGTAATGTACTGCGAATGTAGAAATTACATGGATCGGTTACTCTAATGCCTCTGGAATGAATAATGCTGTGTGTTGCGCTTATAGTATAAAGTGTTCGGATTGTTGCCAGTGTCCGATGATTTAATTGGTGTTCAACTGTAGTGTCGTATGCATTAATGTTGTGTATCGGTGTGCGTGCTTGGTGTTGATGGTGTTCCGTTGTGTTGGATTTGCTGTCTTCGGGTCCTGTGGTGTATCGTGTAGCGGACTGTTGTGCTGGTGACCGTGATCTGTGAGTGGGTTTTGATGTCGAGGATTGTGATGACAAGGTGTGTGTGTGTGTGTGTGTGTGCGTGCGTGTGTGTGTGTGTGTGTGTGTGTGTGTGTGTGTGTGTGTGTGTGTGTGTGTGTGTGTGTGTGTGTGTGTGTGTGTGGGTGATGTGTGTGATGTGGATGTGTGTGTGTGTGGGTGATGTGAGTGACGTGGATGGTGTGTGTGTGGGTGTGTGAGTGCGTGGTGTGTGTGTGTGTGTGTGTGTGTGTGTGTGTGTGTGTGTGTGTGTGTGGGTGATGTGAGTGACGTGGATGGTGTGTGTGTGTGTGATGTGAGTGACGTGGATGGTGTGTGTGGGTGGGTGATGTGAGTGACGTGGATGGTGTGAGCAGGCGTCAGCGCCGCCTACGGTCCGCTCCAGCCAGACCGGTACACGAGAGCCGCCCGAAGCCGACCTCAGTCGAGCAAAATTCACCGCTGATTGATGCGTCCGATCTCCGGAGTCACGTGTCGGCCCGGATGTCTGGTGCCGTTACTGGTGTTCGTGCAGGCCAGCCGCAGCCGGGTCCGACCGAAGTCACTTGCCGAGCACACAGCCCAGTGGGGTCGGGTCGCAACATCGTGAGCACCGCCTCTGCCAGTGACAGTCGAAGGCGTACTACCTCCGGGTCGGGAAGGGCGACTGAGCAAGCGCGGTTTGATAATGATGATGAATTGCTGCTTAGAGGCACGTCGACAGCAAGGTCATTTTGTGCCCATGACAATGGTTAGAGAGAAACTAAGACGGTATGTCCTTCAAATAATCATTGGTGGAAGTAGAATATTGGTTCTCAAGGACGATATATAACATCAAAGTTTGCGTGTCGAAGAAAAGTAAAGATGTTACCGGACGTCACGACATCCGAGTCGTCACTCAGAAGCATACGTAAGGAGTCGGTGTTCGCTCTTCCAAAGTACTGACGGCGCAGAGGTTCCAGTGCTGAACGAGCTACAATGACATGGTGTACAGAAAGCAGGGCAGAACATCGTGGGCATAAGGGTCGGCCATCTCCAGACACTAAGTAGCGGTGAGTGGCTAAGGTATGTCCTATTCTCAGACGGCAGAGCGCAACTTCTTCCCATCGATTTACCCGATGCGAGGACCACCACCGCCCCAGCGTCAGCTTCGGACACTTAGTTTGCTACACTTCGAACTCCAGACTCGCTGCCATTCTGATCGTATAAATGATGATATATACGGGTAGAGATCTCTTGGAGGAAGTGGTAGAGAAGCGGTGCGCCCACTGCTGATAGCGTCCTTTGCAGCCATGTCGGCAGCCTCATTTCCAGCTACCCCAACGTGACTGGGGATCCAGCAGAAGACAGTAGTCTTACCCATGCCGGCTAACAATTATACAACTCTTAGAATCTTGCGAATAAGTCGGTTATCTTGATTAAATGATTGTATTGCTAAAAGGCTCCTCAGGGAGTCGGTGGAAACAACGTGCTTTGAGGTCGCATCATTTTGTATAAAACGAACAGCTTTCAAAATGGCATACAATTCAGCGGTAAAAATCGATGCATGTTTTGGTAGGCAGAAAGAGCCAGAACCGGATCGACTGACGTAGGAGCAGCCTACGCCAGATTCCGACTTGGAACCGTCCGTGTAAGTCCGGAAGAAGTCACGGTATTCATGTATTTTCTCAAGTGACATCATTCGGAACTCTGCTGTGCTTACATCGCATTTTTTTAAGTGTGACAAAGTAATATCGATTTGTGGTTCGACAATCTGCCATGGAGGGGTGGTCGAAATAGCAGTACGTGCCACACAACCAGATCTGATGTTGCAGCGACGCAGCGTCGAGGCAATGCGCCAGCAAAACGGTAAACCACGCTGACTGCGGGACGACTGGCATGGCATCGAAGATCCCTGGAACACCCACGGATATGCTGGATGCTCTGGGTTTTGGGCGACCTTACACGCATATCTGGCTCCCAATAACCTGCGGCGCAGCGCAAGGGGAGGTTCATCCACCTCTGCCATAACACTGTCTGATGGTGAAGTGCGAAAAGCTCCAGTGGCTATTCGAAGGGCTGTGTTATGGATGACATCAAGTCGGCGCTTGGAGGTATCACACGCTCCATCATATATAAAACACCCGTAGTCTATTTTAGAACGTATGAGGGATCGGTACATGAGAAGTAAAATTTATCTGTCAGCCCCATATGAACACCTGGAAACGGTACTCATAACCTGAAGACCTTTGGTACATTTGTTAATCAGGTCAGTGATGTGAGTTTTGTACGTAGCATGGCAGTCCATCCACACACCAAGGAACTTGACTGCCGATCTGAAAGGTATGGGGTGACCGTTCATCTTTATCGTTGGGTCTGCGCAACGGCGTTTGCGGCAGAAATGAACAGCGGAAGTCTTTGGGTCAAATGTGCTACGGTGTCTGCGGAAGCCACTTTGTATCGAGGTGAGTACCTGGTTGAGCTCTAAAAACCACATGAGTCGCAAGTTTACCATTTTTTCAAACAATTTGCAAAGAGAACATGTCAATGAGATAGGTCGATAGTGAAGTGGGTCCTTCCCCGTTTTGCTTGGCTTGCAGATAGGGACGACAATCGCTCTCCGCCATGTCAATGGAAATGTACCCGCTTCCCACATTTCGTTGAACACTTGCAGAAGTGTATTTAAGGCTGTTGTCGGGAGATGTTTAATGATGTCATTGTGTAAGGTATCGGGTCCCTCTGCTACGTTCCTAAGAGTGCTTATCGCCGCAGTCAGTTCGGTAATAGAAAAAGGATTGTTGTAGTGGACAGAATCTGTTGTTGTGAAATCAAGGGGTAGTGCTTCGCACCGGGTTTTGTATGCCAGGAAACGTTGACTGTTTTTATTTTTCGATCGTTCGGAGAAGGCCCGTCCAATCTCGTGGGCGACATCCTTCGGGTTAATAATATCTTGACCACTTACGTGCAGTGTGGGGAGTGGGGTGCAGGTACGTTTTCCGGAAATACGTTTGATGCGGGACCACACCGATGACAGGGAGGTGGAGCGATTCAATGTGCTGACGTATGCTTTCCACGATTGTTGTTTGGAATCGGCGATTGTGCGTCTCGCGTGTGCCCTTGCCTTGCGGAAAGCTACCAGATTCGCCATACAGCTGTCACGATTAAAAACACGGAATGCCTTCTTTCTAGCACGCAGTGCATCTCGGCACTTATCTGACCACCAAGGGACTGGTACGCGACGTGACATGCCCGACGAACGAGGAATATATTGCATGGCACTTTGCAGTGTTCTGGCTGTAAAAGCCTCCATGGAAAGAAATCCTTCGAAGCACTCACCGAGTCTCTCTTCGACGTCAGCCTGAAAGGAACTCCAGTCAGTTTTTGTAAGAATCCACTTGGGGGGGTCGTCGACCAGCTTCCACTACATCAATGAAGGATGTCCAAACTGGAAAATGGTCACTAGTGCCTGGATCATCATCCACCGACCACTCTAAACAGGGAGAAAGTTCAGGGCTGCAAAGCGTGAGGTCCAGCACGGAGGTCTGTCCTGTTGGCAGTGTAAAATGTGTTGGAGTTCCAGAGTTAAGAATACCAAGAGGAAAATTCCGGATAATTTGTTCCAATGCACGTCCGCGACTGGTAATATTCGCCGAGCCCCAAACATGGTGATGGGCGTTAAAATCTCCACATAGAATCAGCGGGGGAGTGAGCTGATCTACCAATTGCGACAGTTCTGCGAGTGGAAAGATTGTTCCTGGAGGTAAGTATATGGAACATATGGTGGTAACACGTCGGTTAATTATTATCCGAGCAGCAACGGCCTGGATATTTGATATAAGGTGTACTTTTTGGAAGGGAACTGAGTGTTGGACGGCAAGAAGTACACCACCATGTGCTACAGTGTGGGTGATCACGTCCTTACGTAAAACAGAGTAGTTTCTTAGCTGTTTGATAATGGTGCGGGAGGGGTCGCGTCGGGAAGTGGATGGTATCGAGAGAGCCTGGCACGGGAGCCGCCGTGTCAGAGCTGTGGTTGGCACCGACAGGTGTAGCAATATATTGGCCCAGCCATAGGGCACAGACCCATGCTACCGGTCCGACCAGGCCGACTAGATTAACCTTCACCGCACAAACACTGCATGTGTCTTTATCGCCGGACTGCGAGCTGGCCCACTACTGAGCACACCAGTGCGGCGTCACGTCACCACTGAGCACACCAGTGCGGCGTCACGTCACCACTAAACACACCAGTGCGGCATCATGTCACCACTGAGCACACCAGTGCGGCGTCACGTCACCAATGAACACACCAGTGCGGCGTCACGTCACCACTGAGCACACCAGTGCGGCGTCACGTCACCAATGAACACACCAGTGCGGCGTCACGTCACCACTGAGCACACCAGTGCGGCGTCACGTCACCACTGAACACACCAGTGCGGCGTCACGTCACCACTGAGCACACCAGTGCGGCGTCACGTCACCACTGAACACACCAGTGCGGCGTCACGTCACCAATGAACACACCAGTGCGGCATCACGTCACCACTGAGCACACCAGTGCGGCGTCACGTCACCACTGAACACACCAGTGCGGCATCACGTCACCACTGAGCACACCAGTGCGGCGTCACGTCACCACTGAACACACCAGTGCGGCGTCACGTCACCACTGAGCACACCAGTGCGGCGTCACGTCACCACTGAACACACCAGTGCGGCGTCACGTCACCACTGAGCACACCAGTGCGGCATCACGTCACCACTGAGCACACCAGTGCGGCGTCACGTCACCACTGAACACACCAGTGCGGCATCACGTCACCACTGAGCACACCAGTGCGGCGCCACGTCACCACTGAACACACCAGTGCGGCGTCACGTCACCACTGAGCACACCAGTGCGGCGTCACGTCACCACTGAACACACCAGTGCGGCGTCACGTCACCACTGAGCACACCAGTGCGGCATCACGTCACCACTGAGCACACCAGTGCGGCGTCACGTCACCACTGAACACACCAGTGCGGCGTCATGTCACCACTGAACACACCAGTGCGGCGTCACGTCACCACTGAACACACCAGTACGGCGTCACGTCACCACTGAACACACCAGTGCGGCGTCACGTCTCCACTGAACACACCAGTGCGGCGTACGTCTCCACTGAGCACACCAGTGCGGCGTCACGTACCAATGAACACACCAGTGCGGCATCACGTCACCACTGAACACACCAGTGCGGCGTCACGTCACCAATGAACACACCAGTGCGGCGTCACGTCACCACTGAACACACCAGTGCGGCGTCACGTCACCACTGAGCACACCAGTGCGGCGTCACGTCACCACTGAGCACACCAGTGCGGCGTCACGTCACCACTGAACACACCAGTGCGGCGTCACGTCACCACTGAGCACACCAGTGCGGCGTCACGTCACCACTGAACACACCAGTGCGGCGTCACGTCACCACTGAGCACACCAGTGTGGCGTCACGTCACCACTGAGCACACCAGTGTGGCGTCACGTCGATGACAACGGCGCGCTATCGCGTGCGACGGTGCCGCTGTGGCTAACAAGACCGCCACTATCCACCCACAAACCACCACCAACCACCACCAAACCTAACATTACCACCCAACCCGACCACGGCAAACTCCGATAGCTAGCACCTACCGGCAGGGTCAAGCATGCCTGCAATGTTAATTGCTGATAGGCGCTGATTGACAAACAGCTGACAAACGAAACATTGAAATTAGAAGAAGAAATCAAGTAACTTTTACCAGTTTAGAACTGGGGTAGGCATGATGTTTGTATCATGTATATTTCAGTCTAGTAGGTTCCGCATCTCAATTCTTCGTTTCTATCATGCATAATTCAGCTTAGTTGGTCACTGATCTGAATTATAAGGTCCTAACGACCATATAAATGGCTTTGTTTTCACCATTCATCCACTCCAGGCCATTCAGCCTTGCGGTATGACCACCAGGCCATTCAGGTTTGTGCTTCGACTGCCAAAGACCATGCTAAATAACTTGACGTACACCAAAAGCCAAAAAAAGATGTGACAAAAGCATCCCAATTCATGGTACCTACTCATTTCAATCTGGCAACCTAAGAGATCAATCATGTCGGTGTATGCAATAAGATTTCAAAATCACATTAAATGCGTGTCATTGTAGTTACCTTTCCCCATCATCGTTTGAAGAAAAAAAACTTTTGAACTTCAGAATAAGTCCACTAACCGCCACGAGTTTGCGATACTGATCCAACCGACCCATCACCAGAGACGGGAACACCGAAAACGTTCAACACTGCTCAGCTGTCTGGGAAGGCCGACGGCGGCGGCGGTCGCTCGCTCGCTGGCGCAGCTGAAAGTCTCCGCCAACTCCCGTGCACGTGTGCACAGTTAACCATCGTCTGTCGCCCGCCGGCTTCCGTAGCCAGAAGCATCCGTTCCGGCTCGTGGGGTGTCCTGCAGCCGGTGAGCCGTGGTGGTGTACACCGGGCTAGCGGACGGATGAGAGCCGTGGTGGTGTACACCGGGCTAGCGGACGGATGAGAGCCGAGGTGGTGTACACCGGGCTAGCGGACGGATGAGAGCCGAGGTGGTGTACACCGGGCTAGCGGACGGATGAGAGCCGTGGTGGTGTACACCGGGCTAGCGGACGGATGAGAGCCGTGGTGGTGTACACCGGGCTAGCGGACGGATGAGAGCCGAGGTGGTGTACACCGGGCTAGCGGACGGATGAGAGCCGTGGTGGTGTACACCGGGCTAGCGGACGGATGATAACTCCGAAGGATATTTTATTTAATCGTGTTTTCGCATGGCAACGAGTTCCCGCAAGCACAGGCAATTTGCATAGCGTGGGGGGTGGATGATAACGCTGTATGAATAGTCAGAGGAGCGGAAGTCAAACCTTACGCCGCGACACGAAACGAAGTCGGCTCTTCTACGAGACTCATTCCACCCGGCGTTCTACCGGGTGGCAGCCGACCAACTCATCCCTCCGACACCAGCCGACCAACTCATCCCTCCGACACCAGCCGACCAACTCATCCCTCCGACACCAGCCGACCAACTCATCCCTCCGACACCAGCCAACCAACTCATCCCTCCGACACCAGCCGACCAACTCATCCCTCCGACACCAGCCGACCAACTCATCCCTCCGACACCAGCCAACCAACTCATCCCTATGGCGCCAGCCGACCAACTCATCCCTCCGACACCAGCCGACCAACTCATCCCTCCGACACCAGCCGACCAACTCATCCCTCCGACACCAGCCAACCAACTCATCCCTCCGACACCAGCCGACCAACTCATCCCTCCGACACCAGCCGACCAACTCATCCCTCCGACACCAGCCGACCAACTCATCCCTCCGACACCAGCCAACCAACTCATCCCTATGGCGCCAGCCGACCAACTCATCCAATTGGCACCAGCCGACCAACTCATCCCTATGTCCCTATGCCGGTCACCTCACCCCTATGACACTACCATGTACCGTGGGCGTGCCCTTGCAGTCGCAGCTGCCTGGAACCGCAGCCGGTACCGACCGCAGCTTCAGTCGGGGGCCGAATGTCGCGTTCCGTCGCCTACCGCCCGAGGGCAGTAGCGATAGGCCCAGCGGCGGCCCACAGGCGCTCCGTGGCCGACCGCCCGCGGGCAGTAGCGGTAACTCCCAGCGGGCCGCCACACACGCGCCGACCAGCTGCCACAGAGCGAAATGACGGTCGCCTGCCGGCCGGCTCCAGTGATGGCCGCTCACGACGTCTCCCGCGGCAGGACCGTCCATCAGTTGGACTCTGAACAGGCGACCGGCTTGCCGCCACGTCCCCGGATCGATATCCTTCAGAAGGTATGCAGAACGTGAGGATGAGCTGTCGACGCAGCAGTGCTCATGGCAAACTGCTTCCTCAGCAGCGATGGTCATAGTGCACTGCTTCCTCAGCAGCGATGGTCGTGGTGCACTGCTTCCTCAGCAGCGATGATCGTGGTGCACTGCTTCCTCAGCAGCGATGGTCATGGTGCACTGCTTCCTCAGCAGCGATGGTCGTGGTGCACTGCTTCCTCAGCAGCGATGGTCGTGGTGCACTGCTTCCTCAGCAGCGATGGTCGTGGTGCACTGCATCCTTAGTAGCGATGGTCATGGTGCACTGCTTCCTCAGCAGCGATGGTCGTGGTGCACTGCTTCCTCGGCAGCGATGGTCGTGGTGCACTGCTTCCTCAGCAGCTATGGTCGTGGTGCACTGCATCCTTAGTAGCGATGGTCGTGGTGCACTGCTTCCTCAGCAGCGATGATCGTGGTACACTGCTTCCTTAGCAGAGATGGTCTTGGTGTACTGCTTCCTCAGCAGCGATGATCGTGGTGCACTGCTTCCTCAGCAGCGATGGTTGTGGTGACTGCTTCCTCAGCAGTGGTGGTCGCGGCGCACTGCTTCCTCAGATTACCTCGATGCACAGTTCCCTCACACCCGGGAAGATTTACTTGGATATGGGGTTCCAGAGAGAGCATTGATATCCACAACTACCAGCTAGCAGTTCGTAGCTAGCACCATCGACCTAATGATCGCCCACTTCTTAGGAAACCGCGCATACATCGCATCATTTTCCAAATTACACCAGGGAGGGAGCAGACACCCACCACCGTCTTCATATGAAACGCCACTTGACAATTGGATGAGGACTGAACAACGTGTGAGGAGGAACGGCGATTATGGGATATCCCACAGTGCAATGACATTTTGTGGCTGAACAGGGCGTGGGCGACACCATACAGGACGTGGGCGGCTCCAGACAAGGCATGCACGGCCCTAGACTGGACGTGGGCGGCTCTACAGAGCGTGGATGGCTATAGGCATGATGTGAGTATCCATAGGCGGCACGTGGGCGGCTCAAGTACAATATGAGCACTGAGCAGCCCATACGGACGGAACATCAGGCAGGATATGGACGGATCCAGGCAATAAATGTGGTCCCAGATAAACCATGGTGGCCACAGGCAAACCATGGCGGCCACAGGCAAACCACGGCGGCCCGAGACAAATCATCAGGACCTTAGACAAGCCGAGCCGAGCTCGGAGACCGTTAATCAGTAGCGAAAGCGCGGCTGCTGCAATATCGGTCCGGTCCGGCTGTCGCCGCCAGTGTTCTCCCTCGCCTATCGGTGGTGACAGCGGCGGCCGAAGCGAGAGGTGGGTGCGCCATAAATTGCCGCCAGCAGCTGGCAGCGCCGCTGCGCCAAACCAATCACGCCGCCGCCGCGGCAACACCGGGAGCGGCTGATCAGCGCCACGTGGAGCGGCCGAGCGGCGCCACCCGGAGCGGCCGAGCGGCGCCACCGGAGAGGCCGAGCGGCGCCACCCGGAGCGGTTGATCGCACCACCGGAGAGGCCGAGCGGCGCCACATGAAGCGGCCGAGCGGCGCCACCGGAGAGGCCGAGCGGCGCCACACGCAGCGGCTGGTCAGCGCCACATGGAGCGGCCGAGCGGCGCCACCGGAGAGGCCGAGCGGCGCCACCGGAGCGGCCGAGCGGCGCCACCCGGAGCGACTGATCGCACCACCGGAGAGGCCGAGCGGCGCCACCCGGAGCGGCCGAGCGGCGCCACCCGGAGCGGCCGAGCGGCGCCACCCGGAGCGACTGATCGCACCACCGGAGAGGCCGAGCGGCGCCACACGGAGCGGCCGAGCGGCGCCACACGGAGCGGCTGATCAGCGCCACCGGAGCGGCTGGTCAGCGCCACCGGAGAGGCTGGTCAGCGCCGCATGGAGCGGCTGAGCGGCGCCACATGGAGCGGCCGAGCGGCGCCACATGGAGCGGCCGAGCGGCGCCACCGGAGAGGCCGAGCGGCGCCACACGCAGCGGCTGGTCAGCGCCACATGGAGCGGCCGAGCGGCGCCACCGGAGAGGCCGAGCGGCGCCACCCGGAGCGACTGATCGCACCACCGGAGAGGCCGAGCGGCGCCACATGGAGCGGCCGAGCGGCGCTACCTGGTGTGGCCGCCAGCAAAGCGCCGCCGAACCGTCGGTGGCTCTCGCGCTCCTCGGATACTTCAGAAGTGTTCGTTACACAGTGACGTGTAGACAAGCCCACCATCAGAGAAAGCGCACTTCACGAGAGAGCAAGAGAAATGGTCCGTGTGATTTTTATATTTTCCCAAATATCGAGTAAGGCTCACTGGCTCAGGCTCAGGCTCACTGAGCTGAACAAAGTCTTTCTCGAGTCGATCTTCAGCTTCACGTCAAATGACTTTTCCCTTTGTGAGGAATCTGGGAGGGACGCTCCAGCAAAAGGAGGGAACTTGGCGAGTGGTCTTTAGCACGGTTACTCCAGTGACTCCCACCGGGACCACTAGGTTCTGGTTCGCAACATACGAGCGTCGACGTGGAGCGTGGAGTGTATACACACTTGCTTCCAACCCAGCACCCAGAGGTGTTGTATCGTGGTTTAGGGGCGCATCGACTGCATAGGTCATATAACACAAACAGCTTGGACACACTTATTTTCACCCAGGTGAGAATAAGTGTGTCCAAGCCGTCACCAAAAGAAAACGGACGATGGTTTGTCTACCTGCTGTGACGAATTGCCAGCGCATGCGATGTTAGTAACGTTTGGACTACTGTTCTCGCCAAGCGTGTTAGATGGAACACACCCAGTTTCGCCCAGTTCCTTCTTCATTCGTCGTCATGCATTTTGCCCTCGGGACACTGATCGGTCAAAATGTATAATGTACATGCGGGAGCCTTTTGACTTCGATATATTCAGTTCCGAAGTGACATCGCTGCTCTACATCCCAGTGTTTGGTTCCGCCGGCCGCAACCGCCGACTGCCGAGTTCGGTCGGCGACACCGCCCCGGGCGCCACTACAGATCTGAGAGGAAATCGGCGGGGAGGGGGGGGGGGGCTAGCCAGACGTGGAGTGGCTTCCGGTGGCCTCGTTGCCAGCATGATCGAAACTGCCTACCTAGTCGGCACTGGCTCCGTCAAGAACGTTTGCTTGGAGCAAAACAAAACGCACTTCCAAGAAGAAAACATTCTGATGAAAGATACAAAAATCAAATTGGAAAAGCAGTCAAATTCAAAAGGAAAGAATAAGAATCAGGATCTATCGTGAATTGCTGTATCAGAGGATGGTCACAGTGATGGACATTGCCGGGCTTGGCGCCCGATACCTCACGCTATCCCTCCACGGTTTACAGCTTCTTGTCTGCAAGTATAGTTCGGAAAAACGATAAATTGCTGGGTTTTACGACCAAATTATGCATTTAGTACCCGTAGTTCTCGCATGGCCTTCAAGCTCCTATCGTCGTTCCGATCTTTGTATCATATTTTCTCAAGGAAAATTTACCTCGTAAATGAAGATTAAATTCGGTGGAGACATCCGTTTCGTACTCTCTTAGACGGAAAAAGACAGGGTGGTGAAATAGTGCAGAAATAGATCCTTGCCATTGCCATAATGGATGCCCAGGGCGTCCATTGTTCTATGTATTCAAGAACAATCATATTCACCTCCATGTAGCACCAAACAGGCAGGACCAACTCGCAGGTGCCACAGCACGCACATCCAAGAGAGCTAGTTATCTCCATATATGGCTCTTGCAGTGGATGATTTGTAGTGACCTCAACAACTGGACCGATCGTGCAACAGAAAGCCAATAGCCGAGACCTCGCTGGGGTCTACACCATTGCGCCATGAGTGCTTCGAAGATATCTGCGATTAATGCAAATCACATGGGATGCCGACAGTGAAGAGGCAGTAGATCCAGAAAACAGGGGCGACACACAGCAACACGGACTTGACCGTTTGCCAGACTACCAACATGACAACCAGGTGTTGATTATCGCCAGCGATTGGTCCTGAATTATTAACCCGTTAATCACGGTGTTGTTTGCCAATCCGTGTTCACCATCACACCGCTGACGGCCCGTGTCAGGCCAGCGGTCTGGTGATTCAGTGGATCGCATGCCTGAGCCAGCGACGGGCGCAGGGGAGCCGACTGTGTTGCCGTGGACCGCCGCCTGCTGATATCTAGCGGGGTGTGTTGCCGTGGACCGCCGCCTGCTGATATCTAGCGGGGTGTGTTGCCGTGGACCGCCGCCTGCTGATATCTAGCGGGGTGTGTTGCCGTGGACCGCCGCCTGCTGATATCTAGCGGGGTGTGTTGCCGTGGACCGCCGCCCGGTGATATCTAGCGGGGGGGGGGGCACGGACCGCCGCCTGCTGATATCTAGCGGGGGGTGCCACGGACCACCGCCTGGTGATATCTAGCGGGGGAGGGCCGACTGGTGTACCATGGACCGCCGCTTGATGATATATAGCGGGACAGGGCTGACTGGTGTACCGTGGACCGCCGCCTGGTGATATCTAGCGGGGGACATGCTGGTACAGCTAAGAACTGCCTCCTGTGGCAGCCACAAATCCACGCAGAGTTGATTCAAACAGTGATAATTATATATCAGCGAGCTTTTTGCATCTGCAAGTGGTTACTTACAGCTTTGATTCGATGACCAAGCTATTCTTCAATGTAGGTTCAGAAAATGCATGATCATCATAATAAAACGCCGGAATGGTGTGTAATCGGTACTATAGTGGCACCGTACGATGGAAACCAGTTCATTTGCATCTGTAATGCATGATTGATGATTACCTCGGGCGAGCCACCGTAAGTACGGCTTCATCTGACGCTTCAGACCTTTCTGACTGGCACCTGAAGCAGTGCCAGTCAGTGCCAGTCCATCCGCACCTGTCGGCCACGTCTGAGCAGGCGAAGTCAGCTCAGCCATGGCCGCTTAAATTGGCCCAAACTGACACGGAAGAGCTGCGTAAACCAGCGTTCAGACAAAACACGACGCCGACGAAGAACGGACAAGAGGCGGCTCGACTTTCTGGCGGTGCCACGCGTCACTCTGTTGTGGCGAGGCACGGACCAGAGGTGGCTCGACATTCTGGCGGTGCCACGCGTCACTCTGTTGTGGCGAGGCACGGACCAGAGGTGGCTCGACATTCTGGCGGTGCCACGCGTCACTCTGTTGTGGCGAGGCACGGACCAGAGGTGGCTCGACATTCTGGCAGTGCCACGCGTCACTCTGTTGTGGCGAGGCACGGACCAGAGGTGGCTCGACATTCCGGCAGTGCCACGCGTCACTCTGTTGTGGCGAGGCACGGACCAGAGGTGGCCCAACATTCCGGCAGTGCCACGCGTCACTCTGTTCTGACGGAAGCCGAGTTCCATCCTAGTGAAACCAAGTTTTGCCATACCAATCTGTCGGGGACGAGTGGTCTAGGGGTAAGATGCTCGTCTCACAACCGAAAGGTTGTGGGTTCGAGTCTCACCTGTCGCTACTCTTCGCCCGCGACCAATCGGCGTGAGAAATTGGCGACGCTACATAACTCAACGGTCGACGTGTCGTAAAACCAATAACCAACCATACCAATCTGTCAGCTTGTTCTTCCTGTGAAAACCGGAGTTTTCGCAATGCCACGAGGTCGAGGAAGAAAACCAGCGGGGAAAAGTTTTTACAATGGGTACTGGCGGATTCAAAGCCCCTTTGCCTTTGAGTAAGCTACAAAAAAATACCTGCGGTTGAAAGGCTAGCTTCAATTTTGATGTCTAGGTGTATATGTAATTTGCATGTGATATGCTGTATTACTCCATTTGTCTCCTTTATAGAAATACCATTCTACAGTCTTCACTTAACCAGCGCTCTGCTGCATTATATGGTTGAACGATCCGCGCTGGGTGGTGAGGAGACATTCCCCACCCGCCTCAAAACATATCATGGCTAGAGTTCATATCGGGCTAGAATTATTCCATGTATGGATCTCGTGTACAGTAATTATGCGGTGCAGGCTGGATTATGATCTGTTAGTTTTGTCAGCATTTCATGGGTTTTCATTCTGGGTCGAGATCGTGAGCGATCAGATCGAGGCGACTGGAGGTCAGGTCAGTTGGGATCGGTCACACCGTCGGTCTGCACCACGACAGACGCCCACCTCTGACACTGTCACCAGGTCTAGAGTTCAGGTCAGGTGGGATCGGTCACACCATCGGCCCGAACCACGACAGACGTCCACCACTGACGCCATCGTCAGATACCTGACATCGGCCAACACCCGGCCACGCGTCGACGGACGAACAACGCAACGGCGGCGTAAACACGACCGTACGATCGATTTCCGGGCCGATAAAGCCGGCCCACGCCGTGTCCGACAATAGGCTCACGCTGGTCATGGCCGGGCCGCCGCCGGCACGGCACAGGGTCGGCACAGAGACCCCCCCCACACACACACACACGATACAGAAACCGGCAGAAAGTCGGCACACAGACCACTTACACGGCACAGAGACCTTCCACACAGCACAGAGACCGCCCACATGGCACACAGGCCGTCCACACGGCACAGAGACCGTCCACAAGGCACACAGGCCGTCCACACGGCACAGAAGCCGTCCACACGGCACACAGGCCGTCCACACGGCACAGAGACCGTCCACAAGGCACACAGGCCGTCCACACGGCACAGAAGCCGTCCACACGGTACATAGACCGTCCACACGGCACACAGACCATCCGCACTACATAGAAGCCGTCCTCACGACACATGGACCGTCCACACGGCACATAGACCGTCCACATGGCACAGAAGCCGTTCGCGTGTCACAGAAGCTGTCCAATGTCCATGCGGTAAATAAGCCGTTCACGCCACACAGAAGCCGTTCACATGGCACAGAGATCGTTCACGCACCTGTTGCCGAGTGCCATCTGCTTCGAAAATGATTATCTTCAACAGTTCATCACATATTTCCAGGTATTTGATCTAAACGGTATAGGTAACCTAGACCTTTGCATGTGTACCTGTGCAAGACTATGTCTTCAGTTTGCACGTCATCAATGTTGAAGCAGAAAATCGCATTTGTTTTACGAGCAGGGTCCGAACATACAGCGAAGACGAGTCACTAGCTGCGCCCGGACACGCAGCTGCTTGACTTACCTTGGCAAGGTCAGCCAAGACATGGAAAAAATGATATACCATACTGTTCCCCACATCTTTCTGTCTTGTTCAGTACAAGATTTAGTGGTAGTGGGGGGATTATCCCCCCCGCACTGCGAAGGGTAGAAAATTATCCCTCACTCCGAGGGCATCAAATATGATTGGGCTCATCCCGCACCCGCCATGAAAAGCGGCCGGGTCCATCCCGCTCCTCTCTTATCAAGCTCGAAAGCTCATCATGCTCCTCGCACCTCAACTTTTAGCTCTTGGTCGTCCGTTTTCCACAGCGAAGGGTGCGTGAGCCGGGCTTAAGCCAACACATCACAAGACTGTTGATTTTTCGCCGCAGCTGTTATCACTGCAGCTGTGCCGCTGCCCCCCCACCTGGGGCGACTGGGAGGCGGTTGGGGAGGCAGCGTGTTCAGCTGGACCAGGATGGTCCACCGACTGTGCGCCAATGAACGGTGCCGTGTCACCAGACCCGGTGACAAGTCCCACAGCCGGCTCAATGAATCGACAGGCGGCCGACACAACACGGCTCGACACGGCCATATTCAGCCCGCCACTGTGCAACGTTACCATGCCGGGCGTTCGTTCGGTTGTCTTCCCGGCTACTACCCGCCGCGCTACACCGACACCGATAGATGAACGATGTCCCGATCATGCGCATCACCAGCTGACCCGATACTGGTGCTGGTACTGGTACTGGTACTGGTACTGGCGGCTGTACCAGCCGTGTGCCGGTACCGGTCATGGTTGGCATGCGTCAGCGCCAGCTGTCCCTATACTGGTGCTGGTACTGGTACTGGTACTGGCGGCTGTACCAGCCGTGTGCCGGTACATCACCAGCTGACCCGATACTGGTGCTGGTGCTGGTGCTGGTGCTGGTACTGGTACTGGTACTGGCGGCTGTACCAGCCGTGTGCCGGTACCGGTCATGGTTGGCCTGCGTCAGCGCCAGCTGTCCCCATACTGGGTTCTGTGATTGAGACCCCGTGTGGACATTACCAGAAGGTGACGGGTCGGACGCCAAGGTCAAAAGTGGACGCTGCCGCCAAGCCGGCCGGGCCGGAAAGCGCAGGAGCCCTTAGTACCGCCGACTGTGAGTGTGGCGGACCGCAATAAACCACACTGGCACGACTCACGGCGAATTCATTTTTCAGGCAACGGCCGAGCCGGAATGACGATGAACAATTCGTGGTGGGGCGCTGCCGGGCCGGTTATACACCCCATGGTCAGCACGGCCCACTTCACGGCGGGGTCATGTCAGGTCACGGCGGGGCCGCCATGGGGTTACGAAGTCACGGGAGATCATATAATGATCGAGGGGTGAATTAATGGTCACGGGAGCTGACGGCGAGGTCAGGGGACAAGCTACCGAGACGTCACAAGCGGGCTGTCTGGAGTTTGTGCAGGCGGCAGGAGGGACGGCACGGCCAGCTAGACGGCCAGGATTCCTACGGACCAGCATCGGCGACGAGCCGCACTTCCGTCCGCCACTTCGGCAGACAGCTTCCCGTGTCTAGCAGCGGTTCGATGTGCAGGCGACTACCTGCCTGCCTTGCTGGGCCGTCAGCGGGGCCAGAAGCCAGCCCCGGGACGGCAGGTGCCGACAGCTGCGTCCTCAGGCCGGCCAAGTGGCCTCCGCGGCCAGAAGCCAGCCCCGGGACGGCAGGTGCCGACAGCCGCGTCCTCAGGCCGGCCAAATGGCCTCCGCGGCCAGAAGCCAGCCCGGGACGGCAGGTGCCGACAGCCGCGTCCTCAGGCCGGCCAAATGGCCTCCGCGGCCAGAAGCCAGCCCCGGGACGGCAGGTGCCGGCAGGTGCCGACAGCTGCGTCCTCAGGCCGGCCAAATGGCCTCCGCGGCCAGAAGCCAGCCCCGGGACGACAGGTGCCGACAGCTGCGTCCTCAGGCCGGCCAAGTGGCCTCCGCGGCCAGAAGCCAGCCCGGGACGACAGGTGCCGACAGCCGCGTCCTCAGGCCGGCCAAATGGCCTCCGCGGCCAGAAGCCAGCCCCGGGACGACAGGTGCCGACAGCCGCGTCCTCAGGCCGGCCAAATGGCCTCCGCGGCCAGAAGCCAGCCCCGGGACGGCAGGTGCCGACAGCCGCGTCCTCAGGCCGGCCAAATGGCCTCCGCGGCCAGAAGCCAGCCCCGGGACGGCAGGTGCCGGCAGGTGCCGACAGCTGCGTCCTCAGGCCGGCCAAGTGGCCTCCGCGGCCAGAAGCCAGCCCCGGGACGACAGGTGCCGACAGCTGCGTCCGCAGGCCGGCCAAGTGGCCTCCGCGGCCGAAGCCAGCCCGGGACGACAGGTGCCGACAGCCGCGTCCTCAGGCCGGCCAAATGGCCTCCGCGGCCGAAGCCAGCCCCGGGACGACAGGTGCCGACAGTGCGTCCTCGGCGGCCGGGCCCGGCCAAGCCAGCGGGAGGGACAGCTGCGTCCGCAGGCCGGCCAAGTGGCCTCCGCCTCGGACCGGCCGGGTCAGGGCATCTCTGACGAAGTCCGCCGTGTGGAGAGAGCCGATGGGCTACTACGGCAACACTAAAGCCCGGAGCACACCGCCACTGGACCGGAGAAAAGCTCGGTGGCTGGGCCGCACTTCACGTGTGTGATAGCAGTTGTGGTCGGGCCACCGGACACTTGTCCAGCCACGATGTGAACCGGGCACAGTCCATGCTTGGCGTGTCGATATTTAGCGGATATTTTGTCCGGCAACGACGCTTGGAGAAATATCTGAAGTTGCTCTGTACCGGTACAGGCCAGGGGCGCATTCAGAGGGCCGGAGGGCCAGATGGGCCCGATGGGTCATGCCCCCCCCCCCCACACACACACAACAAAGGCCGATTTTTGCTGATATTTTGCACCAAAATGACATTTATCGAAATATAAGAACATCCTATCACATAAATAGTATCGGACACAGTCCCCACGAATGTTAGCTGTTCAAATCCGATGATTTTTTTCTCGAAATCGTGGAAATTGTTCATCACTGCAGACCGCATGTCGATCGCTCCGAGCAGCGCACTCTGGACTCCACGTGGGAGCCATGGGAAGGGGGGGGGGCGGGAGGGGAAGATAGGGCACACGCCATCCCCCTCCCGCAGGCGCTGACGAAGGGGAGAACGAACAAAGGATGTTCTCGAGTGATCTCGGCACACGGACGGTCGGAGTGATCTCGGCACACGGACGGTCGGAGTGATCTCGGCACACGGACGGTCGGAGTGATCTCGGCACACGGACGGTCGGAGTGATCTCGACACACGGACGGTCGGAGTGATCTCGGCACACGGACGGTCGGAGTGATCTCGACACACGGACGGCCGGAGTGACCTCGGCACACGGACGGTCGGAGTGTGGCCACGGCCCATGGGCGTCACTTCAGAGCTCAGTACTCAGTGGCGGGTCCACGACAGTGTGACGAGATATGAGGACGCCGCATACCCATCCTCTCCTACAGTCCTGTTCAGCACATACCCATCCTCTCCTACAGTCCTGTTCAGCACATACCCATCCTCTCCTACAGTCCTGTTCAGCACATACCCATCCTCTCCTACAGTCCTGTTCAGCACATAC
Organism: Ashinkailepas kermadecensis; assembly: GCA_034440615.1. NCBI lineage: Eukaryota > Metazoa > Arthropoda > Thecostraca > Neolepadidae > Ashinkailepas > Ashinkailepas kermadecensis. Next base: position 83,937 of record JAOTOM010003129.1, read on the forward strand.
CCATCCTCTCCTACAGTCCTGTTCAGCACATACCCATCCTCTCCTACAGTCCTGTTCAGCACATACCCATCCTCTCCTACAGTCCTGTTCAGCACATACCCATCCTCTCCTACAGTCCTGTTCAGCACATACCCATCCTCTCCTACAGTCCTGTTCAGCACATACCCATCCGCTCCTACAGTCATGTTCAGCACATACCCATCATCTCCTACAGTCCCATTCAGCACACACACATCCTCTCCTACAGTCCTGTTCAGCACACACCCATCCTCTCCTACAGTCCTGTTCAGCACATACCCATCCTCTCCTACAGTCCTGTTCAGCACACACCCATCCTCTCCTACAGTCCTGTTCAGCACATACCCATCCTCTCCTACAGTCCTGTTCAGCACATACCCATCCTCTCCTACAGTCCTGTTCAGCACATACCCATCCTCTCCTACAGTCCTGTTCAGCACATACCCATCATCTCCTACAGTCCCATTCAGCATATACCCATCCTCTCCTACAGTCCTGTTCAGCACATACCCATCATCTCCTACAGTCCTATTCAGCACACACCCATCCTCTCCTACAGTCCTGTTCAGCACACACCCATCCTCTCCTACAGTCCTGTTCAGCACATACCCATCCTCTCCTACTGTCCTGTTCAGCACATACCCATCCTCTCCTACAGTCCTGTTCAGCACATACCCATCCTCTCCTACAGTCCTGTTCAGCACATACCCATCATCTCCTACAGTCCCATTCAGCACATACCCATCCTCTCCTACAGTCCTGTTCAGCACATACCCATCATCTCCTACAGTCCCATTCAGCACACACCCATCCTCTCCTACAGTCCTGTTCAGCACATACCCATCCTCTCCTGCAGTCCTGTTCAGCACATACCCATCCTCTCCTACAGTCCTGTTCAGCACATACCCATCATCTCCTACAGTCCCATTCAGCACATACTCATCCTCTCCTACAGTCCTATTCAGCACATACCCATCCTCTCCTAGTCCTGTTCAGCACACACCCATCCTCTCCTACAGTCCTGTTCAGCACATACCCATCCTCTCCTACGTTGGTCCTGTTCAGCACACACCCATCCTCTCCTACAGTCCTGTTCAGCACATACCCATCCTCTCCTACGGTCCTGTTGGGGGGGGGGGGGAGCGATTTGGGCTTTCGGGCGCTTCGCCTGCTCTGGTCATATTCAGCACATACCCATCCTCTCCTACAGTCCTGTTCAGCACACACCCATCCTCTCCTACAGTCCTGTTCAGCACATACCCGTCCTCTCCTTCAGTCCTGTTCAGCACATACCCATCCTCTCCTACAGTCCTGTTCAGCACACACCCATCATATCCTACAGTCTCTCCCGATCAGCCAAACAGTCCAAGGCGTTTGTCATCGCTTTCATACTCCCTTGGTAGCTGTTAATGCACCTGAGGAGCTGAGTGGACTTCAGGATGGAAGTGCGACCGTGCAACAGCGACATGCTGTCACGGAGACATACCGGGGAAAAGACAAACTGCCGGTATCTGAACACGAGCTTTCGGCGTGGGCATGGCTAAAATTCGACAATTAATTGATATGTTTTCAAAATACTGTCTCAGATGGCCTCGCGTACTGTGAACACAAAATGGCCGGGGGGGGGTAAGAACCGTCGCAGTATTGCAGAAGTGGGGCATGCGACTAGTGTCCAGGTACTACTGCCACTCCTCTCCCATACGCTTGGGAGCCTCACAGGTAATACACGGGGACCAGCATTGGTCCCCAATCGATTTAGTAAAACACTGCGCCTGCGGATGCCGTTCCATAATCTCATTACTACACCGTACGCTCGTGAGGAACATGCATACGAACCTACCTGGCGGCCAACGGGCGGCCAAGGGACCATTATCCCCGTGACACCACAGCATAATTCAACTCGAATCCAACAGTAATCCACTTTACATGGAACGCCCGATGCCTATCGCTCAGATATGCCCCAGTTATGAGCTACGGAAAGAAATAGTCCACTCTGAGAGGGAAGTGAGCACATAAATAAACTTCTAAAGACGCTAGCAATGAGTCGTGCATCACTGGTCATGCACATCCAGTGCTGATCACTGAGTGGCTTAGATATATAGTGAGCCAGGTAGAGAAGTAGGGCATGCATCAGCAGCTGATTTTCGACAGACAGCTGGCTGCCACCAGTACCAGAAGCCAGCCCAGGAACTGCATCGGGTTGGCAACTGCGCACGCGCACGCCGCTGGGAAAACAAGCACTGCTTTTCAAAACAGGGCGTGAGGCGCAATATCCGTGTGCGTATCGTGCAGCCGGCCCGGGTTCAGTGGCCACTCGGCCAGGATTTGAGTTGAATTTCTCACGGGCAGGTCATCAGCGATGCTGATTCCGAGCAGCTTACTCGCACACAAATTAATTACAGCCCGCAACTCCAGAGCCGCTCAGTTGTTGAATTTCAGTTCGGTGTTTGTAAGTCACCTGAGTGGTCACCAAGCCCAAGCCCACCAAACAACGGTCGTCGCTCATTGCGGTTCCATGATGGTTACTGGCTGTACGACGGGCCGACTGCTAGATCATACAGCGTCGTCAATCCCTCACGCGGATTGGTAGCGGGCGTAGAGTAGCGACAGATGAGACCCGAGCCCACAACCTGTCTGCTGGGAGACGGGCGCCGTACCTCTGGATTACTCGCCCCCTGGCCGCAGTTCGATGTCGACACCACACAGCAAGACGACAGACAGACAGACAGACAGACAGACAGACAGACAGACAGACAGACAGACAGACAGACAGACAGACAGACAGACAGACAGACAGACAGACAGACAGACACACATACACACATACAGACATACACACAGACAGACAGACAGACAGACAGACAGACAGACAGACAGACAGACAGACAGACAGACAGACAGACAGACAGACAGACAGACAGACAGACAGACAGACAGACAGACAGACAGACAGACAGACAGACAGACAGACATACAGACATACAGACAGACAGACAGACAGACAGACATACATACAGACATACAGACATACAGACAGACAGACAGACAGACAGACAGACAGACAGACAGACAGACAGACAGACAGACAGACAGACAGACAGACAGACAGACAGACAGACAGACAGACAGACACAGACAGACAGACAGACATACAGACAGACAGACAGACAGACAGACAGACATACAGACAGACAGACAGACAGACAGACAGACAGACAGACAGACAGACAGACAGACAGACAGACAACAGACAGACAGACAGACAGACATACAGACAGACAGACAGACAGACAGACAGACAGACAGACAGACAGACAGACAGACAGACAGACAGACAGACAGACAGACAGACAGACAGACAGACAGACAGACAGACAGACAGACAGACAGACAGACAGACAGACAGACAGACAGACAGACAGACAGACAGACAGACAGACAGACAGACAGACAGACAGACAGACAGACAGACAGACAGACAGACAGACAGACAGACAGACAGACAGACAGACAGACAGACAGACAGACAGACAGACAGACAGACAGACAGACAGACAGACAGACAGACAGACAGACAGACAGACAGACAGACAGACAGACAGACAGACAGACAGACAGACAGACAGACAGACAGACAGACAGACAGACAGACAGACAGACAGACAGACATACAGACAGACAGACAGACAGACAGACAGACAGACAGACAGACAGACAGACAGACAGACAGACAGACAGACAGACAGACAGACAGACAGACAGACAGACAGACAGACAGACAGAGACGACACATCGACCAATGCACTTCACCACATAAATTTTAGGGAGACCAAAATTTGCTCACAGGGTGGACTTTGGCTCTGAATACAGCTGTGCAAATTTTAGCTCCACGACATAGACATACGATTGGAAAACTTTCTTAAGAAAAACATGCATACCTTTTGAATGTAGATCTTATAGTTTCCCTTGAGCAGGTGTGACCGGGACCGGCTGCTGGCCATGGCCGCTGGACGGTGCGACCATCCAGACAAGACATGCAACATCAGACCGGCCACGCGGCCCGTTAACGACCCCCGTCATGGCAGACCCGCCAGCACTGGGTCACGCCGAGACCACACCAGACGGCCGCACAGCGCCGGGGACGAGTGGTCTAGGGGTAAAATGCTCGTCTCACAATCGGAAGGTTGTGGGTTCGAGTCTCACCTGTCGCTACTCTTCGCCCGCGACCAATCGGCGTGAGAGATTGGCGACGCTACATGACTCAATGGCCGACGTGTCGTAAAACGAATAACCAACCAACGGCCGCACAGCGCACACGGCTGCCACGCTGGAGAGGGCGGACAGCACTGCCAGCGCTGGGCTCGACAACGGTCAGGCAGCGAGCGGGCGCGTCAGAGGCAGTGTCGTCGACCTGACCCAGAGAGAGAACGACGCTGACCTGACACAGAGACAACATCGATGACCAGACCCCAAAAACAGCGCCCTTGACCTGACCCAGCCAGCGCTGCTGACCTGACCCGGAGACAGCACCTAGAACCTGACCTACGACCAAGGTCGGTGACAGACAGTCGGTGGAGGGGAGGCGGCGGCTGACCCGATATCTGCCGCCGTGATGACCGTCATGGGATCGGCGGCGGCGCAATAACTATCGATCAGTGCAGCGGCCGGTCGCCGGGAACGCCTGGCCACGGTGTCGGCCGCGGCGAGTCGATGCTTCACCTGCCTTCACCAGCCTGCACCAGCGGGTCGCTGTTCGCGACGCGGCCAGTGCGGCACCATCAGAAATTCCCGCGCGCCGGCCGGTGCCGCGCAACGGCGCTTGGCTCGAACACCAGAGGTGACGGCGCCACACAGACAGACAGAGCCGTCGGCGGAACACAGGCAAACACGGAAACGCCAGGCTGAGGATAGACGTAAGAAGATACGGGTGCAAGGAGACTAACTGAACACTAGAGAGCAGAGACTCGGTCGGTAGATAGATGCTGCTGTTGGCTGCTGAATGAGAGTGGAACAGATACAGAAACAAAGAGAGACAGAGAGACAAAGAGGAAAAGAGACAAAGACAGAGAGGCAAAGAGGAAAAGTGACAGAGAGACAAAGAGACAAAGAGATAGAAAGACAGGGGCAAAGAGAGAGGGGGAGAAAAGAGAGAGAGAGAGAGGAGAGGAGAGAAAGAGATAGGGGAGAGGAGGGAGAGAGAATGGGACAGGAATAGATGCTGAGAACGGCGATGGGAGAGCGGCAGACTCCAGGTCGTCAGGCCAACTCCGAGACCGGGACTCTCGACCTCGCGTCACGAGACTCGGATACCAACTAGGATCACGGCGGTATATGGAACTAGCGGGGCCCGGAGCCCGGCGGTGGACCCCGTGCGCAACCATCGTCACCTGGTGCACTAGTGATTGGCTGCCAGGCCAGCCGACCTCTGACACCTTGGTTTATTTGTTGGTTTGTTGGTTGGTTAGTTGGGTTTTACGAGTCAACTGCTAGGACATGCTAGCGTCATGAACACCCCGCGCCGATTGGTCGCAGGCGAAGAGCAGCGACCGGTGGAATTCGAACCCACAACCTTTCGGTTGAGGCGGACGTCATGCCCGTGAAATACGTCACCGTCAGCCCTCACCTGTGTCACCGTCCACTGCCGGTCGCGGTCGCCACCAGAGCCGTCAGCTGTCGCCGGCGGCGGCGGGCGGCGGTCGCTGCGCAGCGGCGCGCCGTCGACGACCTGTCGCGACCGACTGGGCGCCGTCGGCGGCGTCGGAGCCGACAGCGTCGCCAGCCGCCCCACGTAAATCAATGGCCGCCACCGGCGGGCGCCCTCTCGCCGGCGCCGTACACAAGCACGAGCACCAGCCGCACGGCAACACACGCGGACGTGTCGCGGCGACACGATGGCGACACACGGACGTGTCGCGGAAACACGACGGCGACACACGAACGTGTCACAGAGACACGACGGCGACACACTGACGTGTAACGGAGACACGACGGCGACACACGGACGTGTAACGGAGACACGGCGGCGACACACGGACGTGTCGCGGCGACACGATGGCGACACACGGACGTGTCGCGGCGACACGACGGCGACACATGGACGTGTCGCGGCGACACGATGGCGACACACGGACGTGTAACGGAGACGGCGGCGCACACGGACGTGTAACGGAGACACGGCGGCGACGGACGTGTGCGCATGCGGACGTGTCGCGGCGACACGACGGCGACACACGGACGTGTCGCGGAGACACGACGGCGACACACGGACGTGTCCCCGAGACACTACACACGGACGTGTCACAGAGGTACGACGGCGCCACGCGAACGTGTCACAGAGACACGACGGCGACACACTGACGTGTCGCGGAGACACGACGGCGACACACGGACGTGTCCCCGAGACACTACACACGGACGTGGTACGACGGCCCACAGACACGACGGCGACACATGGACGTGTCGCGGAGACACGACGGCGACACACGGACGTGTCCCCGAGACACTACACACGGACGTGTCACAGAGGTACGACGGCGCCACGCGAACGTGTCACGGAGACACGACGACGCCACGTCCGTGTGTCGCCGCGCTGAGGTAAGGTGAGCATCGTAAGAGCGGGCCCGTCAGACGGCCACCACTAGCCGCAGTGTTCGACCAGCTTGTCCGCATGCACAATGGATTCACCGTGATGGAAGATTACATAGCGACAAAGAGAAGCGACCACGGCCGGCGAGCACCCCTGCCCGGCCGCCGCGACAGCCTTGTGTTCAGCCTTATCGAAGGTCCCATCGACAGGTCACTATCAGCCAGTACCAGCGGCCTTCAGCTCGCCATCGGTTATCGACAGCCTTTTGGCGACACGACCTTCACAGGCGAAGGATCCTTAAGCCACGGCCACTCTCTATTTTCTCCAAAACACGAAACGAGTTGATTGCAAATGACTGCAAACTAATTACTGTTTAATGAGCAGGCCCAAAGCTCAGTAGAAAGTACGAAAATGAGTTGAGGTCTTGAAGAAGCAGACACAAAAAGCATCCACCCCGGCCTGGAACGGCCCCAAATTTTCCTCTCAACATCCAGAATTCCGAAACATGAATTCAACCGTCTGCGCCAGCGCGAAGCGATGCTCGACACGGACGGTCTCTGAAAGCTGGCGTGGCGTCCAGTTATACGCGGTCTCTCAATAGGCTGAAGTAGTGTTTCGCTATCAGTGATGCTTCGCTATCGCACTGAAGCGGCCCTCTGATCTCGCCAGTCAGTTGAGGCCTTGGAGCGAACCTAACGAACTGATTATACCGCTTCCACAAGTATTCTGTTCTCTGGATGTGCGTGCGTTGATCCCCGATATCGATGATTACTTGATATTTCTGGGGACAAGGCACAACCAGAGACGCAACCACAAGTGAAAGCGCACTCGGTATTCAGAGGGTGCGTAGTACACCAATGCTATTTGCGCGCGCTCTTCCAAACACTTCAACTGAATGGCTGCACCACTGCCCACCACAGACTGACACTGAGAAACAAACCCTACCCGTGTACTACAGGGCGTTTCGCCATTCCAAACAACACTCCAATCTGCCAAGTGCTGGACGGCTGGCGGGGACGTGAACAGCCACACTTCAGCAGGAGACAGCAGGAGACTGCAGAACCGAACAGGAGACCATAGTGAAGAGAGGATGGTCGTCGCCCGGTCGCTTGTTACTCGCGAAATAACTTACTCGTTTACCCTTACTTACTAAACTTACTCGCGAAATCACCTCGTTTTGAAGTCGACTTGGCGATATTTTCGTACCACTTCTGTGGTAGGAAAACATGGATATCGGACATTGTCCGGCCCTCTCAAATTATCAAAAACCGATATCGAGCGATCAAAGTGGATCGGCAAGTCCCTCCACCTTTGTGATTTTGGCGATCTCACAGCCCCCCTTTTTTTGTTCGAAATCGCAGAGCTGACCAGCCACATGCTGTGGCAATTTGGCGACATCTGCAGAGCTGACCGGCCGCATGCTGTGGCAGTTTGGCGACATCTGCAGAGCTGACCGCCACATGCTGTGGCGTTTGCGACATTGCTGACCAGCCACATGCTGTGGCAATTTGGCGACATCTGCAGAGCTGACCGGCCAGCATGCTGTGGAGTTTGGACAGCTGACCGGCCGCATGCTGTGGCAGTTTGGCGACATCTGAGAGCTGACCAGCCACATGCTGTGGCAATTTGGCGACATCTGCAGAGCTGACCGGCCGCATGCTGTGGCAATTTGGCGACATCTGCAGAGCTGACCAGCCACATGCTGTGGCAGTTTGGCGACATCTGCAGAGCTGACCGGCCACATGCTGTGGCAATTTGGCGACATCTGCAGAGCTGACCGGCCGCATGCTGTGGCAGTTTGGCGACATCTGCAGAGCTGACCGGCCACATGCTGTGGCAGTTTGGCGACATCTGCAGAGCTGACCGGCCGCATGCTGTGGCAGTTTGGCGACATCTGCAGAGCTGACCGGCCGCATGCGGTAGCAATTTGGCGACATCCGCAGAACTGTCCAGACCTGCCCAGACCGACGGGGCCGTAGCCTGCAGAGTGGTGACCTTTACAGGGCGCTCCCATGCCGTGTCTGATGACGACAGGCTTTTTGTCGCTGCTGCTGGCCCGTTGGCGGCAGGCAACACCGCGGAGCAGGCAGGTCATTGGTTGGTTATTGGTTTTACGACACGTCGACCGTTGAGTCATGTAGCGTCGTCAATCTCTCACGCCGATTGGTCGCGGGCGAAGAGTAGCGACAGGTGAGACTCGAACCCACAACCTTTCGATTGTGAGACGAGCATCTTTCCCCTAGACCACTCGTCCCCAGCAGGCAGGTCACTAATGGGTCACGTCATGCAAGCTGGTACATCGGCCAAGCTATGGGGGGGGGGGGGGATCAGGTCGCCGAGGGGTACCAAACAGGGCACTGAAGGACAGTGCTTAGGTCACTGAGGGGCAAAGTTCGGCTTATCGAGGGGATGTGCCCATGTCGACGAGTGGTAACGCCGAGGTTACCGAGCGGTAGCGCCCAGGTCATCCAGAGGCGACGCATGTCAACGAATCAAGACAGGATCGTTGTGGAGTGATGTGCCGGTCAGGAATAGTCCCAGGTATCATGGAGAGGCCATGCGTGGTACCCAGAGAAAAAGAAGCCGATGAATAGCTTACGGCACACTGGTCTTCGCCGAAACTGAGGCGCGGTCCTCAGTTTTGGCGCCACGAGGACAATACACTGTGCCTGCACTTTCTGTGGGGGGGGGAGGGGTGAAGCTAACACCAAGCGAGTGTTCAATGTTACCTTAAAAATGTTCGTTTCTGGTGGACTTTCAGACATGGTCGGGAAATATTCAATCATGCCACATCGCGTTCGGCAATCGCTTACTGTATAACAAACTGAAATTGTTCTAGCTATGTAAGACACCTGGCAGAAATTAAGGTTTCTATTTTGGTGCCAGTGGACTGCATATGGCTTAAATCATGGGATAAATATATTTATGCAGTAACTTTTCACTCGTGCAAACTGACCATACCTACAGATCAGTCCACCTTAGATCAACTTCCCTTTGTTCATGAAAATATTACCAAGTGGTACAATCTTGGCCTTGAGTTTATCTTAGTCTGTTAGTTTTTTGGGGGGCATTGGTTTTCGGGTTGTAATTTATTTTGTACTAAAATACACTACATGCTCACTATGATATAACTTCTGTACTATTTTCCCAGTTTCTGTAGCTATTTTAACACGCGCACGTCCGAGGGGGCAGATATCTGCCCCCCCCCTGCGATTTTTCCTAATTTGCCGCCATACTAATCGGGTTAGCAAGGCCAAACCTGGTATGGCTGTTCATTAGTCTTTTCCGCAAATCCTCAGAAATTTTTGACCCTGGGTCATCTCAAGTCAGGTCACCAGGTCAGGCGAAGTGACCCAACATCCCTCGGAGTCTAGGTGGCATCACTTCCACAATAATTGGGCGATTGATTTCAAACTTATAACACGTCATGATCTCATCAGGGACTATAATATATATCTCGCTTTTTTTCGTAGCATTGACCTGAGATCAGGTCGCGGCCATGGCTTCCCCCATTATAGGCCTATGGTAAAATATACAAATGTTTCCTGGTTACATATTTGCTCTCGGAATGACCTCACAACGGTCATGGCGTGTAGTTGGAAGCCATTCTCAATGTTACCGCTGACATTTTTGCTCAGTGACCTCACCAAGGTCATCTGAGGTCACCTGAGATCACTAGCACATTTCTGCGCATTATATCGCACTGCATTGAGCTAGAAGACTGAAATTACCGTCATTGTGCTTGTATCGCCAAGACGTGTCGATTGATACATTACATGGCCTCCCTAGGCTACCTCATGACCTTGACCATGGTCATAGTTTCGGAGTTGACCTGACCTTAAATCACACAGCGTATTGTCGATAGCACATTTCAAGGGCTGTCGAATAGCATTCGCAGTTTGTTTCTATCTGCTACAGGTCCTGAGATATGTGTCAATATCCGAGGGTCCCACTCGATCTGGTCGAATTCGACCTCTGATGACCCAGTGACCTAAATATTGACCTGAGCGAAAAATGACCGAAATACTTTCGATGGAACTTGTCACCAGCTATCCAACGCCGTTTTCCGTGTGTCGCTACCTAGCATAGTTCTGGAGATCTTAGGGGGGCAGACATCTGCCCGCCCCCCCCCCCCCCCTCCCGGACATGCGAAGTTGGCGCGGACCGCCGGACGTGCGAGTGTTAAGAAGCATCCATATACAATACAATGTCTCTCCCCCCCCCATATGTCCTCTATGTCTTGTATGGTAAAATACATATGTCACCATTCTCCTATCACCTGCAAAGTAGATAAAATAGTTGTTATAGTGTATGTGCATGGGTACTGGAAAACAAGACATTTTACCACATGTAGCCAAAAAAAGGCATGGAAATAATTATTCTGATATGTTTGGGAACAATTTGTCTGCCTGACTATTTTTGCTACTTGTGTAGTGGAAATATCTTCCTTTGCACCATCTGTGACTTTCCACTCTTTTGACTATTATGCAAGCACTTTGCTACTTGCAGAACGGTAGTAAAATAGGCACTGAATTTGTAATATGCTACTCCTTCATGGAAGTACTCCTGGTAGAGCTGAGCACGGTCCCTAATTGCCTGAGTAAACATACCCAGAGGGCAGAGGTGGCGTGGACGAGGAGGTGGTGCCCGTGGTGCAGCTCAGTCATCCCAGAGTAGTAGTACTAACCCTACTACTAATGATGGGACAACCTATGCAAATGTGGTGACAAGTGGTAATGATTCAGCAAGCACAAAGCGCTCTACTTGTGATGTCACAGTCGCCATGGATGCCATAGGATGCGACAGGTGTAGCTGCTGGTTTCACCCTTCAACAATATGCCTTGGTTTAGCTGAGGCAGTGGTCCAGGCAATTATTGAACATGGAGGTGATGGCATTGCATTGATTTGTACTGACTGCCGAGCTTCCAGTTCCTCAGGAGGGACGGGGTAGGTCCTGGAGCATTTGGGCAGCTGCACCAGACGGTGAAAACATTGTGCAAGGCTGTTGAGGCACTGACTGCGCAGGTGCAGGCGTTGATGTCTGGGGGGTCTGGCGTGGCAACTCAGGCTCGTATATCTGAAACTAGCCCTGAGAAGTAGGAAAAAGTGGTTTGTTTTTGCTTAAGGGCGCATCACTGCGTTGGTTCAGCGCCCATAGAAATAAGTGAGGAGTTGAGAGAGATGGAGGAGCGGAAGAAAAGAAAGGACTCTATAATTATCCGTGGACCTGGAGCTAGATCCCTACCTGAAGTTCAACAAAAAGTAAAGGCAGCAGCACAAAGGATCATGAGCACTGAGGTTGTCCTGACAGATATTGTCTGCATTAGCCAGGAAAAGGATATTTATAGTGCTAAGATAGCTGATAGTGATAAACGAAAATTGCTTCTAGAAAAGGCCCGAGAAATGGCTAAACATGACGATTTGAAGTCCCTTTACATTCATAGGGATCTAACATACACCCAACGACAAGAGTTTTACAGACGCAGGCATGGAAACACGGAGGAGCAAAAACCTTTAAACTAACAAGGAGGGCTCCCTAGAATGATATCAGGCAAGTTTTGTGCTTCTCTAGACTTTGCATATCCTTAGTGAACCTTAATTGCTTACAAAACAAAGTTCGGTACACATCTGCCTTTCTCTCAGATATAAAAATTGACATACTGGCAGTTAATGAAACTTGGTTGTTGCCAGCAGTTCCTAGCTCGTTTGTAGATATAACAGGTTATGAGATAATGAGAACTGATACAATTGGTCCCATTCCCAAGCATGGTGTTTGTTTATATGTGAAACATGGAATTAAGTTTGTATCAATCACTCCCAATGTTCATGTTATTTTTCTGAAGGATTTCTGTCTGTACATAGTGTGTGTTTACCGCCCTCCCTCAAACTCTGATTGCCAGAACCAGGCACTTGTAACTTTTTTGACTGATTTTTGTTATGGTACAGAGGTAATTATTCTAGATGATTTCACCTTATCATCAGTGCACTGACCAGATGGTGTTGCTCACACAGTGGGTATTACTCACACAGATAGATCTTTTGTTGACTGTTTTCATATGCTTGGCCTAAATCAATGGATTCACCAGCCTACCTTTGTAAATTCTGGAAACACGCTGGACTTAATTTTAACATCCGAAGTAGACAGGGTTGGACTGGTAGAGATCTTGCCCCCCTTTCCCCAATGCCAGCACTGCCCTGTTCTAATTGACTATTATTTCCAGGCAAACAAACCAGCCATATCTAACAACACATCACTGAAAAGGTCTTGGTGCACAGGGAATTACTCAGCTATCAAGGAACGTCTGTCCGAATATGACTGGGACCTTGAATTTCAGTATTTAGACACTAATGGTATGTACAAAAGGTTCCTAGAAATATTAGCAGCCCTTACAAATTTATATATACCCAGAGTTGTGCCAAAGGTGCATCCTCCATGGCCAACCAGACCTCCTCAAAGTCTTCTAAGCAGGAAAAAGGATGCACGGATAAAGTACAAACAGGATAGAAACCAATTTGGGAGACACAGGCAGGTCTTTCACTGAGATCATTCCAAGATTTAAACAGACAGTATAGAAACTTTAGTATACATTACCAGGTCAAGTATGAATTGTCATTAATTCACAAACCATCTTCCAAGGAATTTCATTCGTACATACACCAGAAAATCGGCAGAACATCCCTGGGGCCATTGAGGGGGAATCCAACTGATGGACTAACAAATGACTGCCAGGAAATGGCTGAAATATTTGCAGGGGCATTTTCCTCAGTTTACTGCAAGGGAAGACTAGAAAACCCAGCCCCACACCAAACCACTGAAACAGTGCTGCAGAGCATTGATATTACTGAAGCTGAGGTGCTCGGAATTTTGAGTCAGGTCGATGGATCCTCCAGCATAGGCTCTGATGGGGTTCACCCTCAGTTAATTGTATCTTGCTATGAGGAGCTTGTAAAACAATTTTTCATAATTTTTAACTCATCTCTTTCTACTGGACGTCTTCCTGATAGTTGGAAAACTTCACAAGTTATTCCCATTTTTAAAAAGGGTTCAAGGCATGATCCACTAAATTATCGCCCAGTGAGTCTTACTTCTGTTCCATGTAAAATCCTGAAACGTGTAATTGTTGAGAAGCTTACAGAATATTTGGAGGTCCATCACTTGCTGGACCAAGGACAATTTGGCTTCCGCCGTAGACGTTCCGTAGAGGATCAACTACTGCTAACATATGAGACTGTCTCTACCTGGCTAGATGAGGGTTATATGGTGGATGTAATTTTCTTTGACTTTTCAAAGGCATTTGATGTTGTTAATCATGTGCTGCTACTAACAAAACTCAGAGCTTTCAAAATTTCAGAGATAATCCTCACCTGGATTCAAAATGTTATCTGTGGGAGGGAAATAGTGCTTGTCTCTGGCTCTTCCAGCAAACCAAAGAATGTTCTAAGTGGAGTACCTCAGGGCTCTGTACTAGGTCTTGTGTTATTCTTGATTTATGTGAATTATGTACCTCATGGAATACACTCCCAGTTCAAGGTTTTTGCAGATGACCTAAAGATATACATAAAACTGAAGTACAAATCTGTCACAGAACTGCTGGCAGGCATTTCACAGGATCAAGAAGACATTGATACACTGGTTAGTACTGCCAAGTCATGGGGACCAGCAATGAACTCCAAGAAATGTGTAGTTTTCAAAGCACACAGTGGCTCATATGACTGGAAAACTCTTGGCCCTTATGCACATTATTATCTAGATGGATTTCAGGTAAGCTTTGTTGAGATGCATACTGACCTAGGTATCACAGTAGATAAAAACTTGCATTTCCATCAACACATTGCTGGTATAGTACAGAAAGCTGGAAGTCTGGCCAGCAACCTACTAAGTTCTACTTTATGTTGTTCTCCTGAATTTATGAAAACCCTGTACATTACTCATGTCAGGCGTCTTTTGGAGTTTGCATCATGTGTTTGGAATACAGGTTACATAGGTGATTTAAGGTGACTAGAATCAGTACAGAGAAGGTGGACATGAAACATAGAGTGGATGGAAGGTCTGGATTATGGTGCCAGATTACAGAAACTAGGTCTGTACTTGGTGCAAGGTAGACTGATTCGAGCAGACATTATAAAATGTTGGAAGATTTTTCATGGCCATTCTGCCATTAAGATCCCTGACATGTTTGTGCTGGCACCATTGGTGAACACACGTGGACACTCACTGAAATTGGCTCACAGGCGTGCATCAGTGGATTGTAGGAAGATATTTTTTTAGCCTCAGATGCTGTGCCACTTGGAACTCATTGCCTGATGATGTAGTAGCCTTAACGGACCTGGGTGCATTTAAAGCTGCATTGCACTCAAATCTCTGCACATTGTTATATGAATATGCAATTAGAGGTCATCAATACAAAATTAAAGTTAATCACAGCAGGACAAGGTTAAGACAGTCCTTCTTCACCAACAGGGTAGTAGAACACTGGAACCAGCTGCCAGAAACCATTGTCAGTAGCAACACACTGAACATCTTTAAGAACAGCATAGACAATCATTATAAGAATAGGGGGCTTGTTTTTCTGTATTCCAGGGAGAGTTGATCAACACATTTGGTGGACAACTGGTTCAGTGTACAGAGTGCAACCAAGAAGGGCCCTTGTGGCTCATAGTTGCACTGATCTTTTATGTCTTTATGTCTTTAATATACTGAATAGATTAACCATGATACTATACTAATCAAACTTGAAGAGTAGCTATACTTCTCTGTATTCAGAATATAGAGATCTCTATATATCTCTACATTAAATCTCTGTATTCAATCTCTGTATTCAATCTTTATATTCAATATCTATATTCAATCTCTGTATTCAATCTCTATATTCTCTTTTTCAGAAATCTTGACTGACAACAAAATATTAGCAGATGTAGTGGCAACTCTAAGCATACAAATTCTGCTTAAGGTACACTTTCCAGTTCCTATGTCTTGCCCTGACTATTGGTATAACCATATTTTCTTTAATCTAGGGGACTGGCATACCTGCAGATGCGGACTCCCCTCATCGGGCATGGAACTCATCTCTGGGTGATTAGTCGGTTTTACAGCGGAACTTTGCTCCCAGGTCAGGTGGTCTCAGGAACGAGATAGAGGGAGAAGATCCGGCATAGTAATCTGCATAAATTAAAAGCGACCAGCAAATATAATTATCACATCTGTTTTGATAACGAAATAGGTTTTACTATGGACGCTGCTGAAATAAGTAGAATTAAACTTACGAATATCAGCAAATTGCAATACGCTTTCTAATTTACGTTGAGACTGCACTCAGCTTTACTGCATCTGGCAGCGGACGGATGACTGCCAGATGACAAATTGGTGCTGTGGTTAAATTAGCAAAGGATGCGGTTATAAGCCAACTTCCTGAGCAATGGTAGAGAAAATGATAACAAAAGTACACTTAATCGATGTCAACCAAGTTTATAAATCCATACCTGATACTGCCGACATGCTTACGCCGCACAACTAATAAATAATCACAACACATCCCACGAGTAGGACGCTCGTGCACCGACTGATTTGTTGCCTGCCGCGTACTGGGATATAGGTTTTGGAATATAAAATGGTTTAAGGAACATTATACTAAAACAATCAGTCTAAAATCGTTTTATTCTCACCACCAAGAAACAAGTTTTGTCAATGAAAAAGTTCAGAAAATTGAGTGAAATCAATTCTTGTTAATAATAAATGTTCTTCAATGTGCTTTTTTAGTTCATATCTGGAATGTTTAGTTGAAGCAAGGAATGACTTGGAAGGATGCAAAGCGACTAGACGGGAGAGCAAATTGCCGCTGTAAAACCGACTAGTGATGCTTGAGTATATGGGGAGCCAACCAGGTGAGAGAACCAGGTGAGTCTGAAAGACATCAAAATCATTTGAAATGACACTAATTCCATGGCAACTTTTGACATCCTACTGTGCTCTTTTTGACAACTCAATCCTAACAAAAAATCATTATTTTAACACTGCATACAGTCCATGACCATGTACCTACCTAGCAGCCATACTCTGAATATTGTATGGTCATTATGGCTGGCCATAAACTTTCAGTGGTAAAAATCCAAGAATTTATCCAGCACAAATTTACTTTGAAGCACAAATTTACCCCATGTCCCTGATGGAAAAAAAATGGTGACTGGCAGCTCATGAACCCCCACCAAAAACGTGCAGTCGTCATTGTTACAAAAAAACATGATTGCGGTTTAAGGTAGGTAGGTACCTATACATGAACAGGTTTCACACACACGCTTTACCTCCATGAAGCGAGGAGAGGTTAGGTTTGGTTAGGTTACGTTAAGCTTTCTTTAGGTGGGAAACTTTTCTTAATTTGGGATTTTTTAATTGTTTTTCTTTTTAAAAAAATAGGTCAGGCTAGGTTAGGTTAGATTAGGTTTTTAATTTGAACATTCTTGAGAAAAGAGGGCTTTTCCAAAACTTTGCATCCCATTTGAAAAGTGTGCATTTGCAGGGAAAATGAGTTTGTCATCATGCTAACCACATTCATAAACATTGGCATTGCATTGGGGAAAAAAATTCCAAGAATTCAAAAAATCCTGAAACTGCAAATTTACACGGTTGGCTAGGTTATAAACTTCGAGAACCTGTTTCCTTTCTACGTATGAAGACAGGCGGTTCAGTTCAAACTCCTTAACTTATTAAATTCCGGCTTATGAGTGGAATCTCATCGGCAGAAAGCAGAACTTACCGAGCGAGCTGTACTTGTCCAAGAAGTGTCTGCACACAGGAACAATTTTAACGCAGAATTTTCACTGCGCTGAACGCAACACCAAGTTACATTGAAGCCATCACTGGAAACCATACGCAGCACACCCCACACAACCCTCAGCACTTCGGCTATTACCGGCCTATTACCTGTATACGGCCTTGGCTACTACCAGGAGAGGGGTGTCATCCCAATAGCGGCCATAGAGAGCCATTTGAGCTTCCATATGTGATATATGACGCATGTGATGCGTCACCAAATAACAGCTACTATTTTAATGTGATTGCACTTAGGTGCCCAAATGTGCATGTTTTTCGCAATATATCATCATAAAGAACACACTCCATTACTATCTATTAATATATTAAGCCTAAGTTGCATTAAAATCAACTTTTAGAAAATGGCAGCGATTTAAGGGGCAAAAAACCAGCCATGCAGCGTTTTAGACCAGGATTCCTGCCATATTTGCAGTTGTGCAATTATGGCTTATGTGCGACATGCATTGCGCACTGCGTTTCGGTGCACGGTTTTCTTGTGTACTTTAAGTGGTTCTACAGTTGAGGCCTTGGTCCCTGTTCAATTCAATTCGTGATGTATAGCTGATGCTGATTCAATTCGTGATGTATAGCTGTCAATGTGAATACCTTTTCAGATACCTTATCTCTGCTGCAAATGTGAATATTTTAAGAACTGATATGGCCAAAACTTGATCGTTCCAAGATAGCACATGAACATTGATTGATATTGATACAAGACTGGCAAGATTACATGATACAATTGATATATCCCGAGTAGTAGCGAAAATCCTATCTGATTTCAGTGCATTATACGACATAGTGTTTGACTTCCCTTGTACTTTCCAATGGGTTGGGTTAGGGTTAGATTGCATGGTGAAAGATTATCATAATATATTGTGGGTGTTGCTGCAGTTTAGGATAATGACGAGACAAATTTAATGCACATTTTACCTCCATGAAGCATACAAACGGGTTAGGTTTGGTTCAGTTAAGTTATAATAGGGTTTTGTTGTAAGTTGAGAACAAACAATTATTTGGATTTTTTTCTCAAAAATAATATATTTTTTCTTAAAAAACAGTTCATGTTAGCTTAGGTTAGGTTATGTTAGGTCAGGTTTTTATTTGATTTTTTTTGGGGGGGGAAAAAATTCTTTGGAAATTTTCAATTTTTGCAAAACAATTTGGCTTCTTGCATGGAAGGCTAGGCTAGGTTATGTTAGGTTATGTATATCATTTTTTCTTGATTTTGAACTTTACTTTTTACCCCACTCGAAGCCCCTTTTTGGGTGTTATTTTGCCTTCCAACTAAAAGTACGCATTTGCTGAGGAAATAGGTCATCATATCACGTTCACCACATTCATAAACATTGCATTATAAAAAGAAATTCCAAGAAATCAGAAGTTACCTTGAACTGCAAATTTACCCCAACCCCATAGAAAGTGGTAAGCTCTGCAGTTAGCAGCAGTCTATCTTCTCATTGCCTGTCAAAGCCAGAGAAGCTGTTCTCAAAAGGTTTTGCATAGCTAGAGCTGGACAAATTTCACATATCTCAATGAGATGTTCCTGGTTGTGAGCCATTGTATCATCATCACTGGAATCCTCAATTTGGATAGCAAATTTAAGACAAACATGGCCCTCTGTGGTTTGCATGACCCTGACTGTGTTACATGACTGGGATGCTTGGTACGCACAAGGTTTGACGACATGCTCATGGGGACGCATTCCAAAACACCGCGCTCTTAGCAAAATTATTGGTTGAAGGGTATATATGAAGGTAATTTGAAGGACCGTAGGGACCCGTTCACTGGCGGATCCACAGGAGGGTTAACTAGGTCTTGCCCCCCCCCCATTAAGAGGCCAGTTTTTGTCGAAATTGCGCACTAAAATGTCATTTTGTCGAAATCTAAGAACAATTGATGACATAAATATTGGTTCAGAGGCTCAACGACTTTAGCTGTTCAGATCTCATGACTTATATTTCGAAATGGGAGAAACGTTTTTGATTCCCCACGCCCAGCTGTTGGATCCATCCCTGAATCAATTTCATGTGATCCCATACAAACCGCTCAAATTATTGGGGAGGGGGGACTTTCAGGCACTCAACACCTCCATAAAAGTATGCAAAGTCGCCCGCCTGCCCATGCACATCACAACAATCTGAGTTTATTTACACAGGCAGCGCCACCAGCTTAAGTCGACTGCGAGTGGTTTTACATCAAACGGCACTTCATAAATCACGATGCATCGTCATTTACCCAGCATGACATCTCTGTGTAAACTACGATATATCTGAGTTGATATACCCAGGCAGCGCTCCCTGTTTAAATCGACTCGTGAGTGATTTACACCAAACAGCAAGTCAGTGTAAATCACGACGGATCGTCATTTACACAGAAGAGCATCTCTGTGAAAATCACAACAGATCTGAGTCGATATACACAGGCAGCGCTGTGGAGTGTCGAACATCGCACTCCACACTGTCTCGATGGCATGTTGCCAGAAACTTGTGCGTGTCGAGGAGAGCTTGTATTTGCAGACAGATTCCAAGTGAGAGAAGGATCGCGGAAAGGCGGTAGACTATATAGTGTCACATACAAACGCATTAGTATTGCGGCCGCGTCGGCGTCACACTTCCCAACAGCTGTGTTTGTTTGCCGTGCTCCTGCGCATGCGTCAACTCGCCGCTAGCTACGGCGAGGGGGGTGGTGAGTAATGACGCGTTGCGTGCCGCCCCGACGGGGCGAATGTGGAGCGGCGTTTGGGCCATGACGCCAAATGTGGCGCAGCGTTTGGGCCATGACTGTAAACGTGGCGCACAGCTTTGGCCATCACTCGCCGGTGTGCCGCTCGTTCGTCGCACACGTTCACAATATTCAATCGAAACTGACAAGATGACTGGGAGAGGAAGGGAAGGAGAGAAGGCTTGACAGGACCTGGTTTCCACAACCAAAGATTGAGCCAAAGAAGCTGCCCGCCGTTCAAGTCTCCACCCGCCCTTTCCAGCTGTCTCGTAAGTGTCCTTTCAAGGACATCTACGGGAAGCTCCGCCCCTTCAGCCACTAGTCGGTTGTCAGCCGGATTAGCCGGCCGACGCCACTAGTCGGTTCTCGTCGGACTAGCCGTCGCAGCTCCCCTCCCACTCCCCCTCGGCCTAGCGGTGCTCCCTGGCACCGTCGGGAAACCGAGTTGTACCGGCGGCCAGCCTCGACTGTTTGTTTCCCATCCCTCCCCATAGGTTAAAATCGGTCATAGGTAACTTTCTGTTTTAATGGATCGGGCTAGCGTTCTCTGAGCGTGACCGCCCCCGCCTCTGACCGATTTTCCCAGCCCTCCAAAACTCTGTGTCTTTCCTCCCCTTTTACAAGCCAGCTTTCTTCACATCTTTCCTTGCAGCATCCCCTCAGGGTGCCTTTCTTGCCTGCACCCCTTCAGGGCGCCCTTATCCACACATACACTCCACCCACTCCCCTCTGGTGTAAGTGCACCCGCCCTGCCCCGGTATGCCCGGGAACACCCAGCCCCCCTCGGAGGACGGAGGACGCCGCCCCCGGCCTGGAGCCCGCCTGCCCCCTCCCCGCGACCCCCCGGAGGGTGAGTCATTCGCGTTGGTGACGAGGAAGGAGGGATCGTGGGCCCGAACCTCCCCGTTTGCGGTAGCACGGGAGCTGGACGGGTGGACAGGCGGAGTTTCCTCGGCGAAGGTCCTCCGCTCTGGTGCCCTGCTGGTGCGAGTTAGGGAGGCCTCACAGGCACGTGCCATCATCAGCTTAAACCGGTTCATCGGCAAAGAAATCACGGTTGAGCTCGCAGACAGGCTCAACCTGGTTTATACCACAGCGTACACCCCGGAGCTGGTGGATCTGTCCGAGGAGGAGCTCCTGGACGAGCTGAAGTCGCAGGGAG
This sequence comes from Ashinkailepas kermadecensis, assembly GCA_034440615.1. Taxonomy (NCBI): domain Eukaryota; kingdom Metazoa; phylum Arthropoda; class Thecostraca; family Neolepadidae; genus Ashinkailepas; species Ashinkailepas kermadecensis. The sequence goes on from JAOTOM010003129.1 coordinate 105,231, forward strand.
TGTGCGACGTGACCCGTCTCGGTCGTCGCCCCCGTACGGGCCCAGTCCTGAAACTGGGCTTCCGCACGCAAGTCCCGCCCACCCAAGTCATGGCGGGCTACTTGCGCATCCCTCTCCGCCCCTGGACCCCACCGCCGGCCCGCTGTGCCTTCTGCCAAAGGTACGGGCACCTGGCAAAGGCGTGTCGCTCCAGGGAGCCTGTATGTGGGCGATGTGCCGAGGGGCACACGACAGATATGTGCGCGTCCGAGGTCCCACGTTGCGCGGCCTGCCTGGGCCCCACCCGGCCGCATCCCCACGCTGCCCTGCGTGGCTCGACGCCAAAGAGCGTCAGCAGCGGCGACTCACCTCCCAGGGCCCCTCGCCGCCCGCACCACCGATGGTGTGGGCCCGGCCCCACTTGGCCCCGATGTGGCCGACTCCGGCTGAAGCGGACTCCCGCCCCAGGTCTGGAGGGTCGGGTCGGTCAGACTGCGACCCGCTTCCCTCCTCTCATTCCCCGGCCTCTCGCCCTGCCCCCTTAGCGGGCCCCTCCGTCCCCCGGTCCCCGCACCGCCCACGGGACGTCCCCCAGCCGGCCATGCGCCCTGCCCCTGCCGCGGGCCCCGCCAAGGCAGACAAGGCAGGGCAGTCACCGGTCGCTCTAGCCCTCAGCCCCTCCACCGCCAACAGGCTGCTCCGACTAAGGCCCGGGCATCTTCCACACCGCCCCCTCAGGGCCGTCGCCTCCCCACTCTGTCCCCGGAATCGAGTATTCGCTCCCGTTCCCCGAGCCCGGACCGCACTTGGGATCCAGAGCCCCTCTCGACATCACCAGGGTCGTCCGCCTCCTACGAGAAGGATGACCCCATCACGCCCTCACCGCCACACACACGCCTGCGAGGGCGTGATCACCACACAACACAACACTAATGCAGACACCCACCACTGAATTCTTGCTCCAATGGAATACGAGGTCCCTCATATCCCATTGGGCAGAATTAAAGGAATATATCATCAGAAATAAACCATTGATTGCCGCCGTTCAGGAGACCCGATGGCGCGACAATGACCCGTATAATTTTAATATCTTTGGTTATTCCCTCTATACCGACAATAGAAATTCTACATCCCGCGGCGACGGGGTCGCCTTATTTATTTCAGACACCCTCCTTCATCGTCAGATTAGCATTGTTAATAACCTAAATTTTATTGCCGTTTCTGTCAAAATTACACAACTAGAGCTCACTATACTCTCTCTCTATCTCCCACCTTCTCTTACACAACCCTTATCTTCTGTGACCGACCTCTTCGGCCTCCTTCCTCACTCCTGTCTAGGGCTGGGTGACTTTAATGCCCACCACCAGGCATGGGGCTGTCACACCACATCACCTCGAGGACAACACATCGAAACACTCCTCAACACCCACAACATGGTCTTTTTAAATGACCAAACACCCACACACAACACCGACATTGCCCCGTTCCGTCCATCTGTCATTGATCTATCTTTGGCCTCGGCCTCCATCTCACCCCTCTTTTCTTGGCATGTACAACCCGACCCCCTCTTTAGCGATCACTTCCCTATTCATATTATGCTTGAACGCTCAGCCCAGGCTAGAGATTACTCATTTGTCCCCCGCTGGAATGTTCGCAAGGCGAAATGGCCATCTTTCTCCCAGGAAATTGACACTGTCTTCCCCCCTCATTCTCACCCCCCAATATCAGCTTTTCTTGACACCATGTTACTCGCGGAAGAAAATCATGTCCCACTCACTCGTCGTTCCCCCGGCCGTCACCACGTGCCGTGGTGGAACGACGAATGTCAACGCGCCGTCGCTCTGCGGCGGCGGGCTGAGCGAAAATTTCGCAAAAATCTCACCACCCAAAACAAGTTAGAAGCCCGCGAGGCTAAAAAACGTTGTCAGCAGATTATCCTTACGGCCAAAAAACACAGCTGGCAACTCTATTCAAACTCATTCAACCGGTTTACCTCCATCGGCCAAATTTGGACCAAAATTCGCTCTTTCGCAAATGGCAGATCCCCACACCGCGGATTCCCACAACTGACAATTAACCAACGCAGCATCACAGAACCCTCGGACGTCGCGGAACACTTTGCCACCTATTATGCCGACATATCCTCAAACACACAATACTCACAACACACAATCGACTTCCTACAAACCACTCCCGTCACCTGCAACTTTACCTCGGACAACACTGAACCATACAATGCCCCCTTTACTCTCTATGAACTAAATTTATCCCTTTCCAAAGTAACCAACACTGCAGCTTTCCCTGACCAATTGGCATACCCCTTCTTCCAAAATCTATCCGACTCCGGAAAAGACAACCTCCTTTCGGCACTAAATCAACTATGGACTGACGGCAGCTTCCCCCTTTCCTGGTCTACTAGCACCATCATTCCTATCGCTAAACCTCGCAAACCTCGCGACCTTCCCTCTAGCTATCGACCTATCTCTCTCACTAGTTGTGCCTCTAAACTCTTTGAGCGCATGGTCAATGGACGAATCAGAGTCCAACTCGAAAACAACGACATTCTCTGCCCCTTTCAAAGCGGCTTTCGACCCAGACATAGCACCACTGATAATCTCATTCTATTAGTTGACTCGATACAGCGCGGTTTCATGAAAAAACATGAAACCGTGGCACTCTTTCTCGACCTAAAGTCCGCATTCAATAAAGTACACGGTTCGGCCCTCCTAATAAAATTACATCGTATAGGCATCAGAGGCAGAATGGCAAAATTTATCACCAACTTTCTCGTTAATAAAACATTCACCGTCCGCTGCGGCAGTATCCATTCTCGGTCCCACAAATTAGATCAAGGCGTCCCACAAGGCAGCGTGTTATCCACCACCCTCTTTCTTATCATGATCAACGATGCACTCGCTGACCTCCATCATATAGCCCCCTGTCTAAAATACTCCATTTTTGCCGATGATTTGGCTATATGGTGCACGCACCCATCGGCAGACAATGCAAATTATTTAATGCAGCGCGCCATGGACCAAATCGATTCCTGGTGCTCCCTTTGGGGACTGCAAATCTCCCCCACCAAATCCGTCACAATGCTTTTCTCCCGGCTCCCCTCGTACATCCCACCGCTTACACCACTCCGTTACCGCGACCAAATTATCCCTCACCAAACCACCTTCACCTATCTTGGCATCGTTCTAGACAAAAGTCTTTGTTTCGGCCCCCATATTGCTTATCTAAAACAACGTTGCGCAAAACGTCTCAATCTCCTGCGCTGCATCTCCGGTCGCGACTGGGGTGCAGACAGGGCTACACTCAACACAATGTATATTACTCTGATTCGCTCAATCCTGGAATACAATGCGTTCATCTTCGATCATATATCTCCTTCACACATCACAACACTTGAACGCATACAGAACCACGCACTTCGCCTCATCACCGGAGCACACCGCACCACGCACATCACTAGTCTCCGGGATGAGGCCCACTTACCCAGCTTACAACACCGCAGAACACTCCAACTAGTCCGATACCACTTTCGGACCACAGCACAGCACAACCACCCTGCCACCCTCGCACTCTCTAATCCTCCCGTTCGACGCTCATATAATAGGAACAAACACAATATTGCCATACATTTGGACCATGTCCTCACATTCGCACTCAAATTCCCCAATGTAATCCCCGACAAATTGCCTCCCTTTCTCCCGTTTTGGCACATGCATCACCCCAATCTGGAATATCTCTTTCACCAAAACAAAAAATTACTATCCCCCCTCGAACCCAACAGACATTTTTCGATTATCAAGCAGCCCACCCCCATCTCACATACTTCTACACGGATGGCTCCCGTACCACAGACGGTACGGGAGCTGCCTGGTGTGGTGGTCCCAACTTTGGCCAAATAAAATTAACACCACACCACTCTGTCTACACTTCGGAGCTAGTCGCTATCTACGCCTGTCTAAGCCACATTGTTCAACACCACATCATCACACCAACAATCATCTGCACCGACTCTCGTTCATCCATCGATGCTCTCGTAGCCATACACAACACTACACACCCCACACTCCACGCCATCCGTCAACTCTATCACACACATCATGCTCAACTTCAACTTACACTGCTCTGGGTCCCTCGCCACATGGGGATTCCGGGCAACGAGCGGGCGGATGAGCTCGCTCGTCGAGCCATCGACCTCCTACTCGCCCCCAACCTCCCAGTTCCCCCATGTGACCTTTTGTCCCTCACCAACCAATTATTTAACACATATATCCAGGCATGCTGGAATCACAACACAACACATTTACACCACATTAAACCTCTTCTCGCCAAATGGTTCTCTTCCCGACAGCACACACGCTTACATGAGATCCTCCTTGCTCGACTCCGACTCGGGCACACCAAACTCACACATGATTTCCTCTTCAGCCAACGTCGCCGCGCTCCGACTTGCCAAACATGTAATGTGCATAACTCTGTCGAACATTTCTTACTTATCTGCCCTGCCTACCAATTTCTACGTCGCCCTGTTCTTTCCTACATTGCCCAACATCAGATTCCACTTTCACTGCCAAGCAGGGGCGTCGATTTGTATCCTTTTGCGGGGGCCATGGCCCCCCCCCAATGCTGATCTTGCCCCCCCCCCCCCAATGTTGATTTGGGCCCCCCCAATAACCCATGCTATTTTTATGCTGATAAAAAGCTAAAGGAAAAAAAGAAGAAAAACACTGTGTTAGGTACATAGAAAACTTAGTTGATGTTAACCAGCACATTTTGTACTGAAAAAGAACAGATTTGGATTAGATAGTGGACTGAGTATCCAACTTTTGCTACACAATTCAAAATTATGTGCAAAAAAACAAAATAGCTAGATTTCCCTCCACTGTGCAAGGAAAACTTACGACATAAAATGTTAAGATTCGCTGATGATGCATTTTAAACCAGATTGTCTTTTTTTGTAATGTTAAGCCACAAAACAACAATTGGATTGTCATACTGATGTTTGTACACACCACCAATGACAAAACCACACACATATGAGCTTAAACAGGAAAAAATCCATTCTTAATTTCCAGTCATTGTCAAACTTGCATTGTCCAGTGAACAGCAATGACAATCATCCTTGAGATTGTGGACATGCAAACTATAATTATCTTCAGCAGCCCACCTATTACACCATCAGCTTGATATTTACCTAGGTACCTACCTAAATGCCCAATGGCAATGCATGCATTCAATATTGATATGGGGAAAACGAGAGCCATGTGTGGGCAAATCTGCCAGCTTATGATACCATGACAGAGAAAAGTCAGCAAGAAGCTGCATGGCCACTGCATTATAATTGGTATTCCTAAAAGAATAAAAAGAAAGCTATGGCTCACATGACTTTTAAGCAAACCTTAGTCATCCACGACCAATGCTATACCAGAGAAATAGCCTTGACAAGCCCAATGTCTCGTACGCCGCAAAAACACCATTATTAAACGCCGCAAAATACCATTATTTTAAAAGGTACACCAAAGTCGCATTCAAACCTTGATGACGTCACATATTTTTATTCGTATATTGCAGAAATTGGTAGCATCAGGCAAGTTTCAATTTAACTGCATGGGGGAGTGACTTTTTCAGGCGTACCGGACCACAGAGGACATTTGCGCCACCTTTGAAGCGAGTACGTTACATGTCTGACTATAAAAGCGGGTGTTTGCGATCAAGGTACTGTTACTGTTGTCTTGCCGCTTTCATTTTTGCTCATGTTTGTGAAATGTATCCGACTGTATTCTGACAAAAACCAAATATTAATCCATTTTATGGAATCGGTTTGTTAAATCTCGCAAATACAAGGTGCAGGCATGTGGACGTTTACGTAAAGGGAATTTTACGTTATAGTTTGTGTGATATTTTAGGCGCTGAAGGCGGGGCTAGGATGGGGACATCTCCCTAATGTCTAGATGACAGGGGCGTCGATTTGTATCCTTTTGTGGGGGCCAGGGCCCCACCAGTTTTGATCTTGGCCCCCCCATGTTGATTTTTCCCCCCCAATAACATATGCTAATTTGTATGCTCATAAAAAAGTTGAAGAAAAAAAGAAGAAAAACACCATGCTAGGTACATAGAAAATGTAGTTGATGTTAACCAGCACATTTTGTAATAAAAAAACAGATTTGGGTTAGATAGTGGACTGACTCTCCACCTATTGCTACAAAAATCAAAATGGTGTGCACAAAAACCAATTGTCATTGTCAAACTTGCATACAATCCAGTCCCGTGAACAACAATCAGTTATCATTGAGAGTGTGGATATACAAACTATAATTAACCTCAACAGCCCACTCATCACACTATCAGTTTGATATTTGCCTGGTACCTAGGCACCTAGGTACATGCTGCAGAAAGACTTAGAAGAGCTTGTGCAGTGGTCCAAAAATGGCAGGTCAAATTAAATTTTGATAAGTGCAAAATCATGCATGTATGCAGGGGCGTCGATTTGTATCCTTTTGTGGGGCCCCACCAATGTTGATCTTGCCCCCCCCCCCCAATGTTGATTTGGGCCCCCCCCCAATAACATATGCTATTTTATGCTGATAAGAAAGCTAAAGGGAAAAAATGAAAAACATCATGCTAAGTAGAAACATTGATGTTAACCAGCACATTTTGTACTGAATAGAAACAGATTTGGATTAGATAGTGGACTGACTCTCCACCTTTTGCTGAAAAATTTAAAATTGTGTGCAAAAACAAACAAAATAGCTGGAATTCCCTCCACTGTGGAAGTACAGCTTACATCTTTCTGGGTTGGTTGGTTGGTTATTTGGGTTTACTGGCGCATTGACTGCGTTGGTCATACAGCGCCCATACAACTTTTCTTGTTCCCACCTTCAAGCACAATAATACCCAAAAGCTTCCGAAAAAAAAATTACAACCATGTTCACAACAAAATATAATTTTGTATTCAAAATCAGCTTAGGTTAGGTTAGGCTCGGTTAGGTTTCTTTTTTAAGGTTGAGAATTTTCAGAAAATAAATTAAGTGAAATTTTAATTTAGTTTAATTTTTGTTCTCAAAAGATAGGTTAGGATAGGCTAGGTTAGGTTTTGTTGCATGAAAAAAAAAATTATGTTTATGCGATGTTACCGAACTCAAAGCCTTTTTGGCATTATTGTGCTTATAACCTGAAAAGTAAGCACGAAAAATAAGTGGCTCCAATCATCTTAGTCACCTTCATAAACATGGTATTCTGCATATTTTTCTTTGTTTTAAAGGAAAAAAAGAACACCTTAGACTGCAAGGTTACCAAATAATTTGCAATTTTGGGGGGAAACGTTTTTGGAATTTAAAAAAAAAAAGTTTTCCAACTTGAAGAGCCTAAACTAACCTAACTTAACCGAACCTAACCCATTTGCTTGCTATATGGAGGCAAATGTGTGTAAAAACTTGTCTTGTTACCACCTTAAAGCACAATAATACCGATTTAGCTAGGTTAGGCTAGTTTAGTTGTTTACCTTGGAAAAATTGTTCAATCATTTTCAAAAATAAAATAAAATTGGAAATTTTCCTTCAAAAGCAGCTGACATTAGGTTCGGGTAAGTTGGGTTCGGTTGTTCAACTTAGAAAATTTTCAGAATATATATTGCTTAATTTGTGTTTCTATTTTGTTCTCCAAAGCAGGGGCGTCGATTTGTATCGATAGACACTAGCGCGCATTAAATGTCACAAATCGTGATGGGCGTTCCTCAGAACATCCAAAATCGTAACATGCAAAGAAAAAATTCCAGTCACAGAAATTCCAGCGCCTGAAGTCCAAATTTGAGGTTACAGTGACAAATGTGACGGAGGTAAGACATCTGTGGTGCAATTGCGCGCAGTGTTTAATCCGGAGGCCAATCTCATGTGACGTCGTACTGATTCGTTTTTTGTACTTCGCACATTCTGATGTATCGCACCTTCTGATGTATCTGCGGATTGGTGTGATTTTATAGTGAATAAATAGCTTGCTGATATTTCATTCCCAAAGGAACAGTAGTTGAAGAAGTCGGCAGGTAAGCTTGAAAAAGTCCAGTCCATGCTTTTTTCTGATTTGTGCTCATGGTTTCCATGTTAATATCACATAACTACCACGTTTGACTTCAAGAAGAGCTGTTTTTAGTTTACTTTTATTAATATTTTCATTCCACTGCTCTTAGTGCCCTTTCTGCCCAGGATTGGGGCACCTAGTGTTGCATTTCCGTCCAGGGGTTGGCACACCTTTTGGTAAATTTACAGCTTAAGGTAATTTCTGATTAATTTTTTCCCATGCAATGTTTAGGAATGTGATGAACACGATGTAACTGCTCATTTTGGTAAATTTGTGTTTTAAGGTGTTTTATGAATTCGTGGAATGTATCATTTCAATGCAATGTTTATGAATGTTCCTCAGATGATGGGACCACTCATTTTCTATACAAATGCCTACATTTCAGGTTGTAAGCAAAATAACACCAACAATAAGCTTTGAACTAGGTGACATAGGGTAAAGTATTTTTTTTAAAATAAAATAAATGCAACATAACCTAACCTAACCTAGCTTAACCTCCCCTTGGAGAAAAACAAAACCAAAACATCAAGTTGTAAAAATTTCAAGCAATGCATTTTTTTACAATACAAAAATGTAACCCAACTTAACCTAACCTAACATAAGCTGCTTTAAAAAAAAATATATTTCTTTCAAATTTTGGAACAATTTTTGCCAAAAATGTCGAACTTAAAACACTTAAACTAATCAAACATCACCAAACATAGCCCATTTGTTTGCTTTATGGAGGAAAATGTGTAATAACTTGCCTTGTTACCACCTTAAAACACAATAATTCTGGTTAGATTAGGTTGGGTTAGGTTTTTTCATTTGTAAAATTTCAAGAAAATAAATTGCTAGATATTTTTCCAATCTTGTTTTTATAGTTGTTTTCTCCAAGGTCAGCTTAGGTTACATTAGGTTATGTTGAATTTGTAATGTATTTCTTTTAATAGCTATGTTACCTAACTCAAAGCCCATTTTTAATGTTATTTTGCTCACAACCTGGAAAGTAAGCATTTGCACAGAAACGGAGTAGTGCCATCAGCTTAGTGACATTCATAAACATTGCATTGGAAATTTAAATATAAAAATATTAATAAAACACATAAAAGCACACACTTAATGTCCTTTCCTCTGCAAATGCATGCCTTTCAATTGGGAGTAAAAAATAACACCAAAAAGGGTTGTGGAGTAAGGAAATATAGCATACAAATAATGTTCAAGATGTATGATAACCTTACCTAACATAGTTCAACTTCCCATACAAGAAATTAATTGTTTTTAATTCAAATTTTCGAGGCATTTTCTCAAATATTTTCAACTTAAAAACCTAACCTAAGATAGCCTGAACCGTTTATTATTATTTTTGTAGAAAAATAATTAACAAAAATTATTTACCAATAAATGATTTTTTTTATAACTTACAACACAAGCCTAACCTAACCTGACAAACCTCACCCCTTTGTATGCTTCATGGAGGTAAAATGTGTGTACAACTTGTCTTGTGGTTACCTTAAACTGTGATAATACCTGGCTTTTGGGGTAATATTTCAGCTCATGGTACTCTCTGACTTCTTCTAATTTATTTTTTAATGCAGTGTTTGTTAATGTGCTGAACATGATTTAACCGCTCATTTCCTCTGCAGATGCACACTTTTCATTTGTGAGGAAAAATAACGTGGAAAAGGGGGCTTGGATTTGAGTAATATAGGATGAAAAATAATGTTCAGATAAAAAAAAAGGTAACATAACCTAACCTAACCTAGCCTTGACTTCCATGCAAGAAATGATTATTTTTATGCCACATTCCCCCCCCACCCCCAATTTCTTTTTTCTCAAACATTTTGAACTTAAAAAGTCTAACGTAACCTAATCTAGCTTGAACCGTTTTTGAAGATTTTTTTTTCATTTACTAACTTACAACAAAAGCCTAGCCTAACGCAATTAGACAAAACCTAGCTCCTTTGAATGATTCGTGGAGGTAAAAATGGGTGTAAAACATGTCTTGTGGTTACCTTAGACTGCAAGAATATCTCTTTTTGTGCTACCTGATGTACGTGATGAACCTCCATCTGCATGCTGCATGAGAGCATTGCACTTATTGCTTTACAAAGAACAATAACATGTTGAAAGTACAATATTTTCAGGAATGGAATCCTGTGCTGATAACATTTTCTGAGTTATAAATTTGCAGATCAGATCTACATCATTTGTGTTAATAAATATGAGAAATTCATAGAAATGCATACACCGGTTTGTGGACAAGAAGTTATTCTGATGATTTCTGATGTGTTGGAACATGACAAATTTTCATGATGGAAGCAGGCAAAGTTAAAGTAAATATATCTCAATAAGTGGTCAGTTCACTAACAAGACAGCAAATTCACTCACATAGCACTCAAAATGCCAGGTGGCCCACTCTTTTTGCAAGTTTAAAATCGATGACAGTGCTTTCTTGAATCATGTTTAAAGCACATGAAGGAAATGTATTGCTGACACTTGTTAGGAACTGATGTGTGTAACGTTAATTAACATTTCTAATGTCCTGATGTTTGTACACAAAATATAGCTCACTATTGTAAATAGCATGGGAAGTATGATGCCATATATCATGGCTAATTTATGGTCAAACTGTTATGCAGCAGATTCCCTGCATTGTTACTTAGTTATTTGGGCTTTAGGGCACAGACCATGTTGATCACATAGCTCCCTGCATTGTTGTTAACTGATACATCAGTATGTTTGCAAATTCACTGATGAGTGAATCCATACCATTCTCACTGGGGTATAAAAGCTACATTATAACATTGCGTATACCGGACGGCTGTGTCGGTGCATTGAGGGCACGTTAAACTTTCGGTCAAAATTCTGCCGTTTAACTTGAATTAATGGATCGGGTGGTGGAGCCAGGGTTCACGCAACAAGCTCTGCTTAGCAATCGGACCCTGGTTCATAAAGCCACCCCAACAAGAACTCGGATGAAACTTATAAAAAGAAGAAGAAAAATGCATATGACAGAAACCCATCTCGATTGTCCTGCTTACTCAGGACACCATAGAAGTCAATGAAGCCAATGAAAACCATAGAAGTTAATGAAAATGTTACTTCATCCCCTGTATTGTTAATAGAAACAAGTCTCTTGAACCATATGTTATGTCCTTCACAGTGTTGCTCCATCCACCTCCAACTCCAACCCTGACCAAACTTCAGGAGCTCATCCATCCCCAAAGCAGTGTGTTGAAGAAGGTATGTATTGCAGCATAACTACTGTGACCGGAATTCCATGGTATCCATGTTGCCTTACAATCCATCCTTGCTGATCCATGTAGCAGATGTTTGACTTTCCTCAAACTGTCTGGATAACTGGGGAGTTGAAATCACATGTGTGATGAAACAGATGAACTATTCCTGGATTCTTATGTTGCATCATTGCATGGCACAGTGACATACCGAATGGGGAGGGGGAATTGTGGGAAGTTGCCTCCCCCCCCGTCCTGATTGGTTGTGGGGCCCCCTAGAGTCCGCCGAGCTTAGGAAGAAAATGCGCTATGCTCCCTAAGAATTTCACTCGGTCCACCAAAAATCGCACCGGGGCTCAGAAAAATCACATTGGGGGCTCCCAAACGTAGCGCAGGGGCCCCGATAATGACGCTGCGGCCTCAAAAGTTTGCACCTGGGCCCCTGAAAATCACGTTGGGGCCGCAAGCAAGTCGTGCCGGGATTCAAGAAAATCACGACGGGGGCCACAAACGGTCGGGCCGGGGCCTCCTGAAAATCACGCCGAGACTGGGGTATTAAGAATTGTCACCCGGGCCCCTGAATATCACGCCAGAGGCCTGATAGGTCCCACCGGGGCTCTAAAAGTCTCGTTGAGATCACCCAACAAATGAAGCCGGGTGAATGAAAAACAGTCCGGACACGGAAAATAAATCTGGGATCTCAACAATAGCTCCAAAAGCCCACACAACTTGTTGGGCCCCCACAAACGTGTCGTAGCCACCGCAAGGGATCCCAACCAGTGACGACGGTGCCCCAAAAATCGCACTTAGACAAAAACAAATTCACGCCGCTTCTCTTGAAAATCTCACTGGGGCCAAAACGTCGTGCCGGAGCCCACAAGTTGCAGCTGGCTTCCCAAGTACCAATATATACCCGGAATGTCACCTTGCGGACGGAAAAAGTGCGTCAAGGATCCACAAAATAAGAAGTCGTCGGACGCCGGAAAAG